>JBAMJV010003798.1:0-24303 GCA_037951105.1 Echinarachnius parma | reverse complement strand
GTAACATAGAATCAGGAATAATCACCTTTAATGCACAGCATACTCGATCCCACCTTTGTGATATTCTGAAACATAATAGATCATCCAATAATCATCACCACCATCATTAACACGGTCGTGTAACATAAAATGTTCCGTCATGATATGTTAGTCAACACACACCTCTCTTAAATTGTTTACTCCATGGTATGAAACACACATGCATGATATGAATGAAGAAAGGAATATTGTGCTATACGTTGGTGTTTAAACATACAGTGAGAATCACAATTCCTTCCCCATGCATTATTTCATTTCTAATAGGGATACTACGCACAAATGCTAGGGGTGAGAGACTATTTTGACCGTTACTGGAAGGAGGGGCGTTTCATAAAATTGTATGATGTAGTATGAGGGCGAAGACCCTAACATTGGGGAGGGTGTTCTGGTCTCGTTAATTGGCAACGCATTATATGCATAGATTTGATGTGCGCTGTATTGAGAATCAATTACTGTTTTCAAACATCTAATTAAAAACGCCATAAGTTACGAAACAAAAGAAATATAACGGCTTACCTGGAATTTCTTGAAATATTTGTATGCTAAATTGCAATAAAGGAAAAACAAATGTTGCCATTATTTGAGCAAATTAATAGGAACATATTATTTTTCCTCAATATCTCCACTACAACATATCAAAATTGTAGACGTATTCGAGCGGGATCGAAGGAGATAGAAGCACAACTGCACCTTCCAAACATAATACAAAATTTATGAAATCAATCAAAATTAAATTTTCGCTTTTCATGGCAATTTGATGACGTCATGATGTCCGGTTTGCGAACTTTGAATATCGCACTATACCTACAACTCATACTCTATCACGAAAACATAACGACCAAAATACTGAACATGGATTTTCAAATTTATGATCAATTGAACAGGGCATGTTTTTACCACATTTTCACATATTTTACGTATGGCAGCACGCGCGGATTTCATGTGTAGCACGCGCGCATCGGCACATTTCCGGTCGGAAAGAGATAGTAATTGTTCAGAATCGTCCCAGCTACAAGATATCAAAACTTGGGACAGATTCAAGCAGAATTGACCGAGATATCGGAATCCAAACACGATATATACATAATCGCAAATGATAAAATCGTTGAAAACTGCTAATGTTAACTTCTCATGGTCATATGATTACATAATGAGGTTTGGTTGGCGATAAGGATGCATGACGTTGTATCTACAACTCATTCGTCTGCAAGGAAAAATATTTTAACAAAATTGCCCGTGGATTTTAAAAATTATTATCAATTAAAAAAGGGCATATTTTGTACATATTTTGTGCATAGCAGCACTCGCGGATTTTAAAGTTTTACGCCCTCCTGTTCGAGCGTTTTTGGTCGAGGAGATCTGGGAACTGTTTTAATTTATCATAGAAAGTATTGGGAACAGTTTCCAAAAAAAAAACGGCCATTTTTTTGTTCCGTGCGCGCTACGCGTGAAAAAGCGCGCGCGCAAACGCGCACGCGCGCAAAATTTTGAAATGCTCGGAATGACCTGAAACGTATGGAAAACTGTTCGCCGGTTGATTTGAGAATTTTTCAAGATTTTTACCCTTTGACGCGCGCGTACGCGTCCGTCGTTGTCCGTACGACCTTGGGTGCGACATTTTTATATAGCCCTTGAACTTAGCTTGCCATGTACAGAATTTGGTGAAAATATACCATTACGTAAGAAAGATATGGGCTGTTGAAATATTTCACAAATGGCGTCTCCATGACGTCACAGGGTAGTACGTCATAATCATTACCTAGGTGCACAATTTCGGACCAAGGTCTATTATGTTCACCAGGTTTCATTATCATATCCCCAGCCAAATTTTACAGACACGAGACACAAAAAACGTACAAAGAAAAAAAAAAAGATCGTAATGACCGCGGGAAATAAGACGATCGTGATAGCGTTATCAAATGATGTCGCATGATAATTTGATATGTTATGAACAAGATCTTATCGAGATCGAGCACTTGTAACATGACACGAATTATATACACAAAGCCAGAGATGATCGTGAAGTATTGTGCGATTGTGGAAACACCCCGCTGAGTAATAACAAAAGGTGATACGCTATACGTATCACCTAATAATAAATACAAAATACTAACAACTCTCAGTGGTTCTCCCATACCTTGTTGTATTCGTATTTAAGCATGGAACAGTTTTTGGTTTTCGAATATCTCTTATAGTTAAAAATATATTTACGGATGAAGTATTCGGATGTTTAACCATTCACTGGAAAGTAATTAATTACTGTATATCAAAGTCAGTTACACACATTGCTATAACGTGACGGATTACAATTATACACATTTTATCAACCATTCATCACTTAAATTGCACATGTCAACAAAGTTGAAACATTAAATTTGTTTTTATAATTATTATGAAATAAGGTATAATAATATATAGTTATCATAAATAATAATTAAATTGTATCATGTAAAACATTTGTAATGGAGTTTTGCATGCCATTGGTGTGATAATAATCTCATCATTAGTATTATTTTCGATAATAATCAAATTGAGTACCTGTCTACAGTTGTCCTCTTTTGTTTCCATGGCATAGATGTAGGTGGGTCGACTCGATCTGCATGGCCTAATCCTAACCCTAACCCTAACCCTAACCCTAACCCTAACCCAATCAATGCGCCGATTTGTGTACTCATTTGAGCAAAAGCTAAAATAACAAAGAAAATACAAAGAAAAGATCTCCGCGTGTGCGTTATATATTGCACACAATAATGCACTGCTTTGAACTGTACGTACGCATTTATACGTGTATATGAAATGTAATGCGCGCACAGAAAATTCCGCGTACGTTACGTTTCGCTTTGATCGCATCATATCAAGAGGACAAGGTTCGAGTGCCGAAAGAAGAATCATATTTCGTCTTAAAAAGGGTGAGTTTAACCGTTTAATGCTAACAATTTTCATCATTCTACATAAAGCTTGGAAGTTGCCTCTTCAATATGTCATTTAAATTGTAAAGCTAACCCATATATTGGTTATGAAAAATCAATTTGTATTGGGGCAAGCGGGGACCAAGCCCAGAAAAATCTCTGCACATTTTTGCGTTTACAGTGTGTGCATCGTTTGTGTGTGTACGGTGTGCATGCATGTGCCGTGGTATGTGACTGTGAGGTTGAATGCTGCATGGCCATGGCTGCATGCGTGATTGTAATGTATTGTAGTGCGTGCAGACGCAAAGGCAAAGCTAAGCCAAGTCAAAACAAAAATGAATGGATTCGAATGTTGACATTTACCCACCCTAGGGTCACTCTCATAGGCAGGCTGCAGTAAACAAATTTGTGAGACTGGCAAAAATCATAAAATCATTTCTAGCTAAAATCTCACCAATTAATCAAACTTAACATAACAGGGGGTTAGAATTGAATATAATTTAAAACTTACATGAGCTTTCCAATGTCAGAAGCACTTTAAATTCCAGTTTTTAAATTATTTGATCTATTACTTGAAGCTCCAATCTGAGCTTGAGCTTTCTGACTGTGCAGCCCTCAATCACAGGTTTTAGAACAGTTGTTTACATGTTTAGGCTTGTCTGCCAGCCAGTATTATCAAAAGGCTGAAGAGTGAAGGGATTATTTCAGAGATTAGTGTCTGAATGACCTAACTGACAATGGGTTCTGCAAAGTACTCTGACTTGTACTATTTGCAAGGGTGCAGCATTTCAATAGGTGTCTGGACAAGACAATAGTCAATACATGTGGCTTTTGTATCGCATTCCAAAGTATATAACAATGAATATAGGTCAATTTGTGACTCTAAGGAATTCTTTACAACCAGCTTTGAACAGATTAACACAATGATTCAATGAAGGCATGCTATAATTGTTTGTTGAACAAAGGCCAAAGCAATTATGCAATTTATACAGACATACACAGCATCAAATTGATCAATAGTGTGAAAAACATCTAGTTTTAAGGCTAGGTAGACAGGGGATTTCCTCAGTGTTTACTTGGACAATGAAGGCAGCTGACTATCAGGCTTTTTTCAAGGCAATGGAGTAAGGGGTTAATGCAGCATGCTGTTAACCCCTTGTCTTGTAGGGGTGACATTTACCACGCCATTTACGCATTAGCGCCCAAATGTTTTTGTTTGTATTATTAATGCTAGCACCCCTGTCTCGATTATCAGTTTTGTAGTTGTTTTTGTAATTGTAAATATTTTGTATTTTTAGAATTTAGTAGACAAAGACAGACAAGACACAAGTCACTAATTAATATTCACTCTCTAATTCTAATTTTCAATTTACTAGGCTGGGTCTATTTTATTTTTACTTTTTTTTACTTAGAGTTAGACAGTACTGTTTAAACAATATATTTTAAATTGAGACGCGAGTACGGTAGTGTAAATGTAAAAACAAAAAAAAAGGAAGTAAGTAAATAGGCATGACGTTTGGTTCCCCTATAGTTTTAGGTTTACTTGGCCTTGGCCCTTCCTTGCTTGGCCTTGGGCATTGCCATTGGGCCGGGTCAGCAAGATGGCGGTCTTTCGAGCCCTGTAACTTGTAAGTGTAATCGGGTAAAAAAATATAAAGTTTAGTGAGGCTGAGCCTGAGTTTGGGCAATAATATGCACGTATGCATTTGATATTTTTATGAGAACAAAAAAGTACATTGGATTTGGAATAAAAAATCAAACCTTTCAAATGTCTTTCTTACATTTTAGTTTGCTTTAAATAAATTCTCCCCATGAGCATGATGAGGCATGAATTTACCTGATTTCAGTGAAAAAAATACACGGGGCTCGGGACGAATTCGCCCCCGAAATGCCAAAAAGCACCCCCCAAAATTTGCATAGAGTTCAATGCAATACAAATAGTGTTATTTTCATGCAAGCAAGCTTGAAAAGTAGCCCCCGAAAAAATAAGTATTAATTTTTTCCCTGCAGGCTTGTTTAATTTAGCAGCATTCTGCCAGTGTAAACAAATGTATTGCATGTGACATGAGTCATGAGCAAGTCCGAGTCTGAGCCTGAGGAAGGGAAACCACTGGTAAATTTCAATTTCAAATGTAAAACTGCGCAATACCCAGGGATTGACACTTTCAATTCCATAATGCCTGGGGCAATTGAAAATTAATGTTGGGCAAGTAAAATTCATGCCCGATCGTGCAACTAAATAATTGGTAAACTACGAGGGAATAATTGTTTTATTTCTTATGCATAATTCTCATCTACATGTCGTAAGTGGGCAGGTAAATATTCTGGTTGGACAAGTAAAATTAGAAAAGTTAACCCTAGATTTTACTTGCCTGAACGGCTTACGGGCAAGATGAGAAAAAAAAGTGAGTGTGGAGGCTTGCAATATATTAGCACATGGGTTAATTGAATCCATTATTCAAGAGAAGTAGCATAGTGTATCATGTATGGCCTCTGGGGAGTCAAATTTCAGAGAATTAAAAAACCTCATTGACTTAGGCGCAACGACTTACTAATCTTTAGCTATGGAATTTTTTACTGAGATTAGAAATTTGCCAATAAATGCACTTTCACACAGATGTATCGTTAAAATCCATGTCAAGCGAAAGATGCAAAATAATATGCCAAAGTTGTGTTTAAATTAGTCAAATTCTTTATCACTGCACAGTTTAATATTTCTCACATTTTCTTCAAGTTAATTGAACAACATTTTACAAATTACATGTTCTAGCGGACCTTTAATGAAAATCCTTCTGTTTTCTCTCTCTGAAAGGATAAACTGTTAGATGGGCGACATGTCTCGGTACAGTCAAAGTAGGTCCTCAGGAGGTGGCGGCGACCGTGGAAGCGGCGACCGTGGCGGCGGCGGCGGTGCCAAGGTCTACGTTGGAAACCTGGGAAATGAAGCCAGCAAAACTGAACTGGAGAGGACGTTTGGTAGCTATGGACACCTGAGGAGTGTATGGATCGCAAGGAACCCACCAGGCTTTGCCTTCGTAGAGTTTGAAGACCCCAGGGATGCCTCTGATGCTGTGAAAGATCTTGATTCAAGGTAAGGCCACTTCAATGCTATAATTTCAACTTATATATTGTACATGTATGCATCATGCAGTTGCCTCAGATGACATATTTTAGCTAAATATTGTGTCAATAAAAATGCACTGCTAAAATGCTTACATATCATTTCCACTAATAAGTATTAAATTGTCCACCCTTTTCAATGATGAAGTTTAAGATTCCAAATTAAAATTTGTAAAATCTGTGGAGTCAGAAATGTGCCAACAAGTTAACAAGTACTGTCCCACTATGTGGAGATTCCTTTTTAGGACCTTTGTGTTTTCTGATAATGAGAGTTCTGTATTGATAATCAATGCTTTTGTCTTCCCACAGCACCATCTGTGGACAGCGTGCCCGAGTAGAGCTGTCCTCCGGTGAGTCCAGACGACGAAGCTTTGGAGGAAGAGGAGGTGGAGGCGGCGGAGGAGGAGGAGGAGGAGGAAGATTTGGAGGCGGCAGGGGTCCTCCACGAGGTGACGGCAAATGCTACGAGTGTGGAGAACCAGGCCACTTTGCCCGGGAGTGTCGTAAACGCGGCTCAGGGGGCGGTGGTGGTGGTGGTGGTGGTGGTGGTAGAGGTCGACGAAGCTACTCCAGGTTAGTGCTCCCCGTGTGTGGGCAGTCTTTCAGACATGTCATCTCAGGCTTTGATTTATGATGGGAAAAAAATTGTACCATAAGATTTTAGTAATTACCCAATTTATTTGCCAGCTTTCTGCTGGCAATATTGACTGATAAACAGTTATTTGAAATGGTTATTTCACCTTTATTATTTTTGTGACTTCATTTTGGGAATTTGGGTTCTAGAATGTGAATTATAAATCTTATTATAATTTTTGGAATATCTCCATGGACTATGATGACTCTTTGCCTCCAAATGACAATTCAATTTTGTTTGTGTGTTATCACACAAACAGAAAAATGGGTCAATCCACGTCAAATCAACCGGTGGGTGTCACCCGACCCCCTTCGATTTCGCTAAAATTCGCACCAATTGTTCCCCCAAGTGTCTGACGGAAAACCCCAACATTTTTTGCCCCGAAGTCATTCGGTTGCTAAGTTACGGCCGCGCCTAGCAACCAATGCGCGGTCAAACCGTTTCTTCTTTAAAATTTTGGCCATTTTTGATTATCTGCTGTAGCTAAAATTGAAAAGCCAGAGCTCTCATTGTCTGGAAATTGGAAGAACTTTGTCATCTCTACAAGATGTATTCATTATGTCGCGGGTCGAGTTTTCGTTTTCGCGTACGAGGTCACCGAAAATGGCTTTAAGTGAAAAATTAAAGTTTTTTTAAGCATGTTTGGATGCCCATAGCTTAAAAATTAATAGATATTTTGCTCTAATCTTTTAGAGTATTAAAGACCTTCACTTCCTTTACAGATTAAAAAAAAAATGAGCGTGATTGTTAAAGTCGTTTTCGAGTAAAGCGCCCTCAAAGTTTGGATTTTTCAAAAATGCACCAAGTTCAAGGTCAAAGGTCACCCTTAGTCTAATCCGGGATCTTCACCAATTTTTGTGTACTGACAGATATTTACCTATATTTTCAGGGGTTACCAAAGAAATTTTGCTACCGGAACGTTTAATGGCTTAATTACGCTAACGAAAATGGTCGTAAACAACCCGAAATACTCAAAATTGCCATATAATTGGCTTTAGGGCATATTTTGTATCTCTCTCACACGCAATACAAAAGTTTATAAATACTGTTCTTCAGGGAATTGGCAGACATTCACCTATATTTTCATGGGTTAGCAAAAAAGAATTGCTACCGGAACGTTTAACGGCTTATTTACACTGACGAAATGGTCGTAAACACACTGAAACGTGTTAAATAGCCATATAATTGGCTTTAGGGCATATTTTGAATCTCTCTCACACGCAATATAAAACTTTATAAATACTGTTCTTCAGGGAAATGGCAGACATTCACCTATATTTTCATGGGTTAGCAAAACAA
Source organism: Echinarachnius parma (assembly GCA_037951105.1). NCBI lineage: Eukaryota > Metazoa > Echinodermata > Echinoidea > Clypeasteroida > Echinarachniidae > Echinarachnius > Echinarachnius parma. The sequence continues at coordinate 16,302 of JBAMJV010003798.1, read as the reverse complement.
AATTGCTACCGGAACGTTTAACGGCTTATTTACACTGACGAAAATGGTCGTAAACACACAGTAACGTGTTAAATAGCCATATAATTGGCTTTAGGGCATATTTTGAATCCTTCTCACACGCAGTACAAAAGTTTATAAATACTGTTCTTCAGGGAATTGGCAGACATTCACCTATATTTTCAGGGGTTAGCAAAAAAAAATTGCTACCAGAACGTTTAACGGCTTATTTACACTGACGAAAATGGTCGTAAACACACTGAAACGTGTTAAATAGCCATATTACGGGCTTTAGGGCATATTTTGAATCCTTCTCACACGCAATACAAAAGTTTATAAATACTGTTCTTCAGGGAATTGGCAGACATTCAACTATATTTTCATGGGTTAGCAAAACTAAATTGTTACCGGAACGTTTAACGGCTTATTTACACTGACGAATATGGTCGTAAACACACTGAAACATGTTAAATAGCCATATTACGGGCTTTAGGGCATATTTTGAATCTCTCTCACACGCAATATAAAAGTTTATAAATACTGTTCTTCAGGGAATTGGCAGACATTCACCTATATTTTCATGGGTTAGCAAAAAAAAATTGCTACCGGAACCATTAACGGCTTATTTACACTGACGAAAATGGTCGTAAACACACAGTACTGTTTACGACCATTTTCGTCAGTGTAAATAAGCCGTTAAACGTTCCGGTAGCAATTTTTTTTTGCTAACCCATGAAAATATAGGTGAATGTCTGCCAATTCCCTGAAGAACAGTATTTATAACGTTTTCTATTGCGTGTGAGAGAGATTCAAACTGTATGCTCTCAAGCCCGTAATATGGCGATTTAACATGTTACAGTGTGTTTATGACCATTTTCGTCAGTGTACATAAGCCGTTAAACGTTCCGGTAGCAGGTGAATGTCTGCCAATTCCCTGAAGAACAGTATTTATAAACTTTTATATTGCGTGTGAGAGAGATTCAAAATATGCCCTAAAGCCTGTAATATGGCTATTTAACACGTTTCAGTGTGTTTACGACCATTTTCGTCAGTGTAAATAAGCCGTTAAACGTTCCGGTAACAATTTTGTTTTGCTAACCCATGAAAATATAGGTGAATGTCTGCCAATTCCCTGAAGAACGGTATTTATAAACTTTTGTATTGCGTGTGAGAAAGATTCAAAATATGCCCTAAAGCCCGTAATATGGCTATTTAACACGTTTCAGTGTGTTTACGACCATTTTCGTCAGTGTAAATAAGCCGTTAAACGTTCCGGTAGCAATTTTTTGTTGCTAACCCCTGAAAATATAGGTGAATGTCTGCCAATTCCCTGAAGAACAGTATTTATAAACTTTTGTACTGCGTGTGAGAAGGATTCAAAATATGCCCTAAAACCAATTATATGGCTATTTAACACGTTACTGTGTGTTTACGACCATTTTCGTCAGTGTAAATAAGCCGTTAAACGTTCCGGTAGCAATTTTTTTTTTGCTAACCCATGAAAATATAGGTGAATGTCTGCCATTTCCCTGAAGAACAGTATTTATAAACTTTTATATTGCGTGTGAGAGAGATTCAAAATATGCCCTAAAGCCAATTATATGGCTAATTAACACGTTTCAGTGTGTTTACGACCATTTTCGTCAGTGTAAATAAGCCGTTAAACGTTTCGGTAGCAATTCTTTTTTGCTAACCCATGAAAATATAGGTGAATGTCTGCCAATTCCCTGAAGAACAGTATTTATAAACTTTTGTATTGCGTGTGAGAGAGATACAAAATATGCCCTAAAGCCAATTATATGGCAATTTTGAGTATTTCGGGTTGTTTACGACCATTTTCGTTAGCGTAATTAAGCCATTAAACGTTCCGGTAGCAAAATTTCTTTGGTAACCCCTGAAAATATAGGTAAATATCTGTCAGTACACAAAAATTGGTGAAGATCCCGGATTGGACTAAGGGTGACCTTTGACCTTGAACTTGGTGCATATTTGAAAAATCCAAACTTTGAGGGCGCTTTACTCGAAAACGACTTGAACAATCACGCTCATTTTTTTAAATATCTGTAAAGGAAGTGAAGGTCTTTAATACTTTAAAAGATTAGAGCAAAATATCTATTAATTTTTAAGCTATGGGCATCCAAACATGCTTAAAAAAACTTAATTTTTCGCTTAAAGCCATTTTTGGTGACCTCGTACGCGAAAACGAAAACTCGACCCGCGACATAATGAATACATCTTGTAGAGATGACAAAGTTCTTCCAATTTCCAGACAATGAGAGCTCTGGCTTTTCAATTTTAGCTACAGCAGATAATCAAAAATGGCCAAAATTTTAAAGAAGAAACGGTTTGACCACGCATTGGTTGCTAGGCGCGGCCGTAACTTAGCAACCGAATGACTTCGGGGCAAAAAATGTTGGGGTTTTCCGTCAGACACTTGGGGGAACAATTGGTGCGAATTTTAGCAAAATCGAAGGGGGTCGGGTGACAAAATGTCTGAAAATTGGTTGATTTGACGTGGATTGACCCAATTATGGGAATATTCTATGTTTCATGTTTTATTTAATATAAAGATCAGTTTATATTTTCCCATTAACTTATATAAATTTTTCCTTTTTTTACTTGTGTCATGTAAAATTGTATGTTGATTTAAATATTGTATGAGAAAGGGTGATTATATGAAGGACATTGATACATTTATTAACAGACTTGTAGATTGTTACACTATTTAAAATTGACCCTAGGTCAGACAATATTGACCATCCCACTTCCTCCTTGCCTTCTTTCAGGGTTCTCAATGTCACAGGGCTTCTCAATCATGTAACACGTAACGCCTTGTAAACCCTCCACTCCAGTGGGCGTCTATGTCGCACACCTGCGCACGGCCCTCCCTCCAGGGGGCAGTTGACGGAATGTGATCTTTTCACGATAGGATATCAGGTCGGCGAGTGGGGAGGTATCACACTGCCTCCCCCTGCTTCAAAATCTGCACGTCAGAGGCCTAGAGAAATTTCTACGCTCAAAATCCAGTGGTCGAAAAATTATTTCTCGCCACAAAATTTCTCCCAAAAGAAAAGAATCGGCGTAGTAACGTCAGTCACGTCTGCCAAGTCTTAGCACCGGCACGTCGAAATGCAGTGCACACACATATGCGACGGCGACATAGTTCGGCTTCAAATTTGGCTACGGCTTCAGGGTTATACTAGTTTTCGTCAGGTCTGCACACATGTTTTAAAAGATCACGTATGCGTCTGGCTACCATAGTACAAAGCGCGTCCTTCTGTGTCCTGCGTAAGTCCTTCACTGGTGATCTTTTCCCCCCGCTAGTCATTTCTTCACCTTTCTAGCATTTGATGGAGAAAAGAGGTACATGTACATATGTAGTAAGTGCAAGGTCTTATTTTGCTGTTTAAATTCTTTATAATTACAAAGTTTTGAGAAAATCGGCATGTAAAGAAGGCTGTATAAGTCTTGTTCTAATCACCATTTTCCTCTATTTAGCTTTGGTCAGATGGACTCAAGAATCTATTTATATATCAGTCAACATATTCTAAAACATAATTTTGACTTGAATTGAGATTAGTATATTGGTGAACATCACCGCTTTATATTACTTTCACAAAGATCCTTTACTGCATTAAAAGAATGCAGTTAAAAGAATAAAAACCACATGGATGAAAACCAACTAAAACCCATAATTCAATGAAAACTTACATTTATAAAGAAAATTGTGATTTTACATTTTAGATTCATATTGTAAGTCATATTACTAAAAAGATGCTCCAAAATATATGAAGACCATATTAATAGTTAAACTGTGAGCTGTGACGAACAGTGGAAAATTTTAAAGAAGAGAAAATTATGATAATGACATGAACATGCTTTTCTCCCTAATGAAACAGAGGAGGGATCCCCTAGACTGGGACGAACCAAGGTGAGTACATGTGTGTTGTTGTTGCCTTGTATGCTAAAGTACTATGTTGTTCTTCATCCCAACAGGTCCCGCTCTCGCACTCCCCCACCACGCCGCGGACGCAGTCACAGCAGAAGCAGGAGCAGGAGGTATGTAATCAATAGGCCCAGAGAGTTGCCAATTTGCCATTTAAAGTGATCCATTAACTTTGCCATATTCAACCAAAATCACTTGGGAGCTTCCATATTAAAAGAAGAATGAAATGGGTTTTAATTTTATTTCCGTAATTTGCTTTTGTATTGTAGTGAAAATCAATCAGTTGGTGATATAATCTGACATAAATTTCAATTTTGTTCACTCCATATCCACAACAGTGTTCCTTTTCCATGAAACTATCACACATAACCCACTGAGAAAATCTTACAATGATATTGGTATATGTCTCAAAGAAAAGCCCTCTGAAGTTATGGATCACTTTAATAGTACTTAAGAAGTTGTAACAAAATACGAGTAAGTTATGTTTTTACTAATTTCAGAACTCATCTACCATACTGAGAGAAATCAAAGCACCAAATGAGATTAATGTTTTTACCAAAATTTGAAACTGGAGTAAATAGATGTTGATATGAAAGTGAAAGGGGTCATACTGTAGTGCTCTTGACAAGGTCTGGTATAGAAGACAACATGCTACCAAACAGGCTTTTAGAATGCGTTTGCTTTCGGTATTGTTGAAATATTTTCTTTTTGTAATTAATATTTTGGAGAAAGCATGATACTAGTAACTAAACGGGGAAAGATGTGTTTTTCTTTGTGAATTTTATTTATTACTTAATATTTAGTTCTGTATCAAAAATGTCAACTCATTTGTTTCCTTGCACAGTTTACTTGTAAGTTGTTATCAATATGTCAAGGATTTTCAATTATGTTTTTGAAACATTTATCCATGTATGGATAATGCAGTATTAGGCGAAACTGCAGATTTAATACTTAATTTGTGGGCATGGTTCTGTATGAGTAGGACATCTATGTAATAACCTTTCCTTTTCATTTCTTATTTCTATCGCCTCTACAGTCGCTAAGATGTCAACAGGCTCGAAGATTCCAGTGTTGTCAGTTGTCTCATCTTGTTCGTGCTTCTTTTATTTTTGGAAAATGTTTGTTACGCTTGAGCAGCTATTTATTTCTTTTACCCTTGAAATAAGTTGGAAAGCTGGCTGATAGGCATATGCCCCCTTTTTATACTACTTGATAAAAATAAGTCTGTATGCATCTTTTTGTTAACTCCTAGAACATTTTACTGTCGTTGGAAATTCATGACTACAAATTTTTGATGGACTAAGGAGGCTTCTCTTAAAATCAAGTTGATAGGTGTCATGTTTTTTTTATTCCATCCATGATTATTTGAAGTAATTGAGTAGTCATTATTTCTGTATCTTGTATTCATACGAGATGTAGATGTTAATGTGGAACCTGATCACTTAAAATTTCAGGCTCGTTTTAGTTATTTTCCAAACAAATCAAGTTTTTAGACTTGAAGCTTGGTAGTATCCCTGGGAGATGCAAAGATCCTGTCTTTTATCAAGTGATCGCATCGTACGATAAATTTTGGGGGACTACCTTGTATAATTTGTAACTGTATGGTTTAATCAAGAAGATACAAGTCTGCTCACTAATAATTCCTTGCTCTTAAAAATCTACAACAGATAGTGAAAAGTTTTTTAATGTCATATATTGTGGGTCGGGGTGGGGGAAAATATGTTTTTTTTTATTTAAGGAATATAAATCTAATATGTGGTAGTATTCGAACAGGGGGAAAAAAATGTAATAGCCACTATTTTTGAAAAGCTTATTGAAATTTGGAGGAGAGATGTATGTTTACTATTTGTTAAAATGTATCAGGACTTAATTTTCAATATTTTTGTGTCACATACTGTAAGTGTAAGTTTTAAAAATGCTCTGTAAATAGCTGTTGAATTGTCCAACCTGGTTGATTTCACTCGTGTTAAGTGTAATGTTATCCTTATTGTTTGGCTAGAAATCTGTTAAACACTTCAATAATCCTGTACGAAATTACCCTATATGAATTTGAGATGCTTACATTATGATTAGAAAATTGTCGCAAAATTGGAAATGATAGCTGGTTTAGGAGGAAAATTTGAAACTTGTATCAATTTTTTAGAATCTGCAAGTAGTCTGCAGCTCTCCATACTGTTTGCAAGTTAACTCTATTACATGTGATTTACATACCAGGGTGGTGTTGCATAAAGAGTTGCGATTAATCACAAGTCAGAAAATGTGCCGAAATGCGCAAATCTGATTTGCTCAAGTGTGCATGTTTTCTGACTTGCGGTCAATCGCAAATCTCTATAATGTTTGAAGTTTAATAGGTCAAGTTTCTTTAAAAAGTGGGCATGCGAGAATTTTCATGTTTTCACTTGGTTGCTTGATTCACTAAGCTTTGTACTGGGAACTTGTATTTAATCAGAATTTGCATTGAATAGCAAGGACTTCTACATGTTATGGATAATCATGCTTGCACGCGTGTTCATACATTGGTAGCCAGTTTTAAGTTTTGTTAAGTAAATCGCCAGAGTCCATGTATTCCATCTTTTTAGATTAAATGAGTTTAATATTTAAAAGTATTATCATTCAGGGTAAGTACACAATCATTTATTATATCTTGACCATAATTTATTTTGTGTAAGTACCCTAAATTGTTTGCCAATTTAATTGATACTACATCTTTCATTTCTTTCTAATAATACATGTAATCACAAATCAGATAGATTTCTACAGGTAAGTCCATTCTCGTCTACTTCTGAAAAGAAACTGAATAGTAAGCTTTCTACAGATACATTCATCATTTCATCCAGCCATTCTAAACAAAACTTAACTCGGATAACGAGGAAGTCCATTGGAACTAGATAACTGGGGCCCTGTCCCCCATATAAACAAACATGTAATGTTCTTCCTTCTGAAAGATATCCAGCATTTGCTTCTTAACCCCTTCAGGACGGGTCCCTAACATACTGGGACTGTGATCTATGGAGAATGCATGTTATACCAAAATCAAATCGTCTTGAACAGGTTAATTACACAGTGATGTATGGGACAGTAATCGTCCGTTTTCTATTTCAGATATTTCTGATTTGCACAAAAAAATACTAAGTACTAATTTAATGAATCAAGTCAATTAGATAAATTGTTTCTTAAATTATAAAAAGTCATATTTCGAAATGTTTCTTTTTTTGTGCAGATTATTATGTTTAATTTCTAGCTTGTCTTCATGTTCACATTTAATATCTAATAAACACGATGAAAAGGTACAATGTTTGTATTGACCAATGATTTATGATGAGTTTTCATGTTTATGGAATAAGTAGAAAGCATGCACATATTTAGTTCAATTATAGGTAGTTGAATCTTCTCAATGCACATGCAGTTAAAATATTTTATTAGAAGTATATCGGTGCAGTAAAAAACATGTATTTACAAGCAAATAATTTTAATGGGAGGGTAAGTAAAATAGAATCAAAGTACATGTACAAGGTCTTGTGACCACATACATCCGAACAAACTTTGATTTGAATATATCATAATGTGTGTGTGAGATAGAATGTAAATGCGTTTGTGTGTGTCTGGTTGTATGTACATGTGAGTGTGTGAGAAACCTGTATGTGCATTTGTGTGTGTGTCTAGTTGTATGTACGAGAACGATTGCATTTGTGTGTGTATCTGGATGTATGTAAGTGTGTGCGTGCGTGCATGCTTGCTTGTGTGTGTATGTTTGAAAAGCATGGGCATTTGTGATCACATGTATGATAGTGTGTGTACATGTATCATGCGTGGATATGCATGTAAAGATTTTTCTTACAAGTCATAGTATATAGCTCATCACTAACTTAGTAAATCGATATATAGACATTTACCCTTCCAAACACGTACATGTATTGGGGTTTCCCCCCCCCCCCCCCCCCACTCCAATAAAACGCACACGCATACAATTCAGTGGCATAGCCAGGAATTCTGAAAGGGGGGGTGGGGGGGGCTCCAAGCATGTATGTGTGATCTGCTTTGGGTGGGGTCCAGGATGCGGAGCCCCCAAAAGCTTTTGGATTTGAGCTATTCAAAGCCCCAAATTAAAAACTACTGGCGAACAAAATGTTTAATCTTGAGCCTAAGGCCCGGCCTAAGGGGATAGGGGGAGGGTCTCTGGCGTAGGGGCCCCCTTGATATGCCACTGAACACATTTTCAAAATAATCACCCACTTACTAGAAAGTAAACTGCATGCACTCACACGTGACATGGTTTCAAAATTATCTTCAACATTTTGTTTAATTCTTCAATAACTTGGAAGTTGGAAATAGAATCCTGAATCAATCAGACACCTGGCCGGGTCCCTTTCCCTCCCCCATGGTCGCCCTCCCAATAAAAGTGCCCCTATCCGGCCCAAGCGCCAGCCCAAACATTAATTTTTAAAACCCAGCCACCTTAGAATTGGAAATTGTATTAATTGTGAAATTAAATTGAAAAGAAATTTGATTATTATTATTATGAGTAGTAGTATTTATTAGGCCAAAATTTAAAACAGAACTTACAGAGTATACATGAGTTACAAAATGCAAAATACAAACAATACAAAATCATTAATGAAAGAAGAAAGTGAATGAAAGGGAGAAAAGGGGACATGTAGCCTACAACTACAAGTGGGCCATGGCTCACAAAAGTAAGTGTTGCCCGGAGACATGCGAGCCCTCGCAAGTAACTGTCATGAGAAAATAAGGAACATTAATATTGCACATGTAGAACACATAACATACTGTCTTAAAATAACAATATTACACAAGTCAACAATAAAAGTAAGGCCACCTCCTCCGGTAAATAAAAAGCAAAACTGATGAATAGAAAATAGAGATACAGTAGATATATAAATATAGAGCTCTTTATAACGAGGTACCCGATATAGCGAGGTAATTTCACAGGTCCAGGTTCTATGCATTTTATTGATATACAAAAAGAACGCGATATCTGATATAACGAGATAAATTCAATGGACCCAAGGTGCTCGTTATAATGAGGTTACACTGTATGTATTGCATTGGCACGCATATGGCTCCTGCACACCCAACATAGAATCAACAACGACAACAGCAACCAAACATAATTGCGTGGATTGGGCTACTTTTGGCGACCACTACCAGCGACCAATTCCGGAGTACTAGACCGTGACGAGTCCGCTTCCATAGACTTGTACACAAATCGGAAATCTATGGTGTCCTTGAATAACCAATAGCGAAGCATTGTCTGTAAATTCGGTGTGCAGACGCTCATGTGCACTGGACCATGAATTTGTACTAGACAAAGGGTGATTTAACCTAGCGGACATTTTACCTTCCGATCGTAAAGTAAGGTGGCTTCGAAAAAACAAAGAGCAAAGTACTCCGAGGTTCGATTTATTATAATACACAGAAGAATACACAGAAGAGACTCGCAATGCATGCTGGACAGGCGGAGGTAAGATTACGCAATATTACTGTTTTATTTTGTCCGTACTGGTCGATAGAGCACAATCGCTCACTCTGTACATAGTCGCATATAGCGGTAGATGGGTGGGGGGTAAGGGTATATTCAAATGTCATTTTCTTCTCGCTCGACAAAATTTACACCTAGTGAGATATATCAAATTAAAGATGAAGATCTCCTCTTTCACGTGGTATAAGCCACATATCGGAACAAAACTTTATTTTCTTACTGTTTTAATTTGTCCGTACTGGTCGATAGAGCACAATCGCTCACTCTGTACATTGTCGCATATAGCGGTAGATGGGTGGGGGTGGGGGGGGGGGGGGGGTATATTCAAATGGCATTTTCTTCTCGCTCGACAAAATTTACACCTAGTGAGATATATCAAATTAAAGATGAAGATCTCCTCTTTCACGTGGTATAAGCCACATATCGGAACAAAACTTTATTTTCTTACTGTTTTAATTTGTCCGTACTGGTCGATAGAGCACAATCGCTCACTCTGTACATTGTCGCAATATAGCGGTAGATGGGGTGGGGGTGGGGGGGGGGGGGTATATTCAAATGGCATTTTTCTTCTCGCTCGACAAAATTTACACCTAGTGAGATATATCAAATTAAAGATGAAGATCTCCTCTTTCACGTGGTATAAGCCACATATCGGAACAAAACTTTATTTTCTTACTGTTTTAATTTGTCCGTACTGGTCGATAGAGCACAATCGCTCACTCTGTACATTGTCGCATATAGCGGTAGATGGGTGGGGGTGGGGGGGGGGGGGGGTATATTCAAATGGCATTTTCTTCTCGCTCGACAAAATTTACACCTAGTGAGATATATCAAATTAAAGATGAAGATCTCCTCTTTCACGTGGTATAAGCCACATATCGGAACAAAAACTTTATTTTCTTACTGTTTTAATTTGTCCGTACTGGTCGATAGAGCACAATCGCTCACTCTGTACATTGTCGCATATAGCGGTAGATGGGTGGGGGGTGGGGGGGGGGGGGGTATATTTCAAAATGGCATTTTCTTCTCGCTCGACAAAAATTTACACTAGTGAGATATATCAAATTAAAGATGAAGATCTCCTCTTTCACGTGGTATAAGGCCACATATCGGAACAAAACTTTATTTTTCTTACTGTTTTAATTTGTCCGTACTGGTCGATAGAGCACAATCGCTCACTCTGTACATTGTCGCATATAGCGGTAGATGGGTGGGGGGTGGGGGGGGGGGGGGGGTATATTCAAATGGCATTTTCTTCTCGCTCGACAAAATTTTACACCTAGTGAGATATATCAAATTAAAGATGAAGATCTCCTCTTTCACGTGGTATAAGCCACATATCGGAACAAAACTTTATTTCTTACTGTTTTAATTTGTCCGTACTGGTCGATAGAGCACAATCGCTCACTCTGTACATAGTCGCATATAGCGGGTAGATGGGTGGGGGGTAAGGGTATATTCAAATGTCATTTTCTTCTCGCTCGACAAAATTTACACCTAGTGAGATATATCAAATTAAAGATGAAGATCTCCTCTTTCACGTGGTATAAGCCACATATCGGAACAAAACTTTATTTTTCTTACTGTTTTAATTTGTCCGTAACTGGTCGATAGAGCACAATCGCTCACTCTGTACATTGTCGCATTATAGCGGTAGATGGGTGGGGGTGGGGGGGGGGGGGGGTATATTCAAATGGCATTTTCTTCTCGCTCGACAAAATTTTACACCTAGTGAGATATATCAAATTAAAGATGAAGATCTCCTCTTTCACGTGGTTATAAGCCACATATCGGAACAAAACTTTATTTTCTTACTGTTTTAATTTGTCCGTACTGGTCGATAGAGCACAATCGCTCACTCTGTACATTGTCGCATATAGCGGTAGATGGGTGGGGGGTGGGGGGGGGGGGGGGGGTATATTCAAATGGCATTTTTCTTCTCGCTCGACAAAATTTACACCTAGTGAAGATATATCAAATTAAAGATGAAGATCTCCTCTTTCACGTGGTATAAGCCCACATATCGGAACAAAAACCTTTATTTTCTTACTGTTTTAATTTGTCCGTACTGGTCGATAGAGCACAATCGCTCACTCTGTACATTGTCGCCATATAGCGGTAGATGGGTGGGGGTGGGGGGGGGGGGGGGGGGGGTATATTCAAATGGCATTTTCTTCTCGCTCGACAAAATTTACACCTAGTGAGATATATCAAATTAAAGATGAAGATCTCCTCTTTCACGTGGTATAAGCCACATATCGGAACAAAACTTTATTTTCTTACTGTTTTAATTTGTCCGTACTGGTCGATAGAGCACAATCGCTCACTCTGTACATAGTCGCATATAGCGGTAGATGGGTGGGGGGTAAGGGTATATTCAAATGTCATTTTCTTCTCGCTCGACAAAATTTACACCTAGTGAGATATATCAAATTAAAGATGAAGATCTCCTCTTTCACGTGGTATAAGCCACATATCGGAACAAAAACTTTATTTCCTACTGTTTTAATTTGTCCGTACTGGTCGATAGAGCACAATCGCTCACTCTGTACATTGTCGCATATAGCGGTAGATGGGTGGGGGTGGGGGGGGGGGGGGGATATTCAAAATGGCATTTTTTCTTCTCGCTCGACAAAATTTACACCTAGTGAGATATATCAAATTAAAGATGAAGATCTCCTCTTTCACGTGGTATAAGCCACATATCGGAAACAAAACTTTATTTTCTTACTGTTTTTAATTTGTCCGTACTGGTCGATAGAGCACAATCGCTCACTCTGTACATTGTCGCATATAGCGGTAGATGGGTGGGGGTGGGGGGGGGGGGGGGGGTATATTCAAATGGCATTTTTCTTCCTCGCTCGACAAAATTTACACCTAGTGAGATATATCAAATTAAAGATGAAGATCTCCTCTTTCACGTGGTATAAGCCACATATCGAACAAAACCTTTATTTTCTTACTGTTTTAATTTGTCCCGTACTGGTCGGATAGAGCACACAATCGCTCACTCTGTACATAGTCGCATATAGCGGTAGATGGGTGGGGGGTTAAGGGTATATTCAAATGTCATTTTCTTCTCGCTCGACAAAATTTACACCTAGTGAGATATATCAAATTAAAGATGAAGATCTCCTCTTTCACGTGGTATAAGCCACATATCGGAACAAAAACTTTATTTTCCTTTACTGTTTTAATTTGTCCGTACTGGTCGATAGAGCACAATCGCTCCACTCTGTACATTGTCGCATATAGCGGTAGATGGGTGGGGGGTGGGGGGGGGGGGGGTATATTCAAATGGGCATTTTCTTCTCGCTCGACAAAATTTACACCTAGTGAGATATATCAAATTAAAGATGAAGATCTCCTCTTTCACGTGGTATAAAGCCACATATCGGAACAAAACTTTATTTTTCTTACTGTTTTTAATTTGTCCGTACTGGTCGATAGAGCACAATCGCTCACTCTGTACATTGTCGCATATAGCGGTAGATGGGTGGGGGTGGGGGGGGGGGGGGGTATATTCAAATGGCATTTTCTTCTCGCTCGACAAAATTTACACCTAGTGAGATATATCAAATTAAAGATGAAGATCTCCTCTTTCACGTGGTATAAGCCACATATCGGAACAAAACTTTATTTTCTTACTGTTTTAATTTTGTCCGTACTGGTCGATAGAAGCACAATCGCTCACTCTGTACATTGTCGCATATAGCGGTAGATGGGTGGGGGTGGGGGGGGGGGGGTATATTCAAATGGCATTTTCTTCTCGCTCGACAAAATTTACACCTAGTGAGATATATCAAAATTAAAGATGAAGATCTCCTCTTTCACGTGGGTATAAGGCCACATATCGGAAACAAAAACTTTATTTTCTTACTGTTTTAATTTGTCCGTACTGGTCGATAGAGCACAATCGCTCACTCTGTACATTGTCGCATATAGCGGTAGATGGGTGGGGGTGGGGGGGGGGGGGGGGTATATTCAAATGGCATTTTCTTCTCGCTCGACAAAATTTACACCTAGTGAGATATATCAAATTAAAGATGAAGATCTCCTCTTTTCACGTGGTATAAGCCACATATCGGAACAAAACTTTATTTTCTTACTGTTTTTAATTTGTCCGTACTGGTCGATAGAGCACAATCGCTCACTCTTGTACATTGTCGCATATAGCGGTAGATGGGTGGGGGTGGGGGGGGGGGGGGGGGTATATTCAAATGGCATTTTCTTCTCGCTCGACAAAATTTACACCTAGTGAGATATATCAAATTAAAGATGAAGATCTCCTCTTTCACGTGGTATAAGCCACATATCGGAACAAAACTTTATTTTCTTACTGTTTTAATTTGTCCGTACTGGTCGATAGAGCACAATCGCTCACTCTGTACATTGTCGCATATAGCGGTAGATGGGTGGGGGTGGGGGGGGGGGGGTATATTCAAATGGCATTTTCTTCTCGCTCGACAAAATTTACACCTAGTGAGATATATCAAATTAAAGATGAAGATCTCCTCTTTCACGTGGTATAAGGCCACATATCGGAACAAAACTTTATTTTCTTACTGTTTTAATTTGTCCGTACTGGTCGATAGAGCACAATCGCTCACTCTGTACATTGTCGCATATAGCGGTAGATGGGTGGGGTGGGGGGGGGGGGGGTATATTCAAATGGCATTTTCTTCTCGCTCGACAAAATTTACACCTAGTGAGATATATCAAATTAAAGATGAAGATCTCCTCTTTCACGTGGTATAAGCCACATATCGGAACAAAACTTATTTTCTTACTGTTTTAATTTGTCCGTACTGGTCGATAGAGCACAATCGCTCACTCTGTAACATAGTCGCATATAGCGGTAGATGGGTGGGGGTAAGGGTATATTCAAATGTCATTTTCTTCTCGCTCGACAAAATTTACACCTAGTGAGATTATATCAAATTAAAGATGAAGATCTCCTCTTTCACGTGGTATAAGCCACATATCGGAACAAAACTTTATTTTCTTACTGTTTTAATTTGTCCGTACTGGTCGATAGAGCACAATCGCTCACTCTGTACATTGTCGCATATAGCGGTAGATGGGTGGGGGTGGGGGGGGGGGGGGGGTATATTCAAATGGCATTTTCTTCTCGCTCGACAAAATTTACACCTAGTGAGATTATATCAAAATTAAAGATGAAGATCTCCTCTTTCACGTGGTATAAGCCACATATCGGAACAAAACTTATTTTCTTACTGTTTTAATTTGTCCGTACTGGTCGATAGAGCACAATCGCTCACTCTGTAACATTGTCGCATATAGCGTAGATGGGTGGGGGTGGGGGGGGGGGGGTATATATTCAAATGGCATTTTCTTCTCGCTCGACAAAATTTACACCTAGTGAGATATATCAAATTAAAGATGAAGATCTCCTCTTTCACGTGGTATAAGCCACATATCGGAACAAAACTTTATTTTCTTACTGTTTTAATTTGTCCGTACTGGTCGATAGAGCACAATCGCTCACTCTGTACATTGTCCGCATATAGCGGTAGATGGGTGGGGGTGGGGGGGGGGGGGGGGGTATACCTCTTTCACGTGGTATAAGCCACATATCGGAACAAAACTTTATTTTCTTACTGTTTTAATTTGTCCGTACTGGTCGATAGAGCACAATCGCTCACTCTGTACATAGTCGCATATAGCGGTAGATGGGTGGGGGGTAAGGGTATATTCAAATGTCATTTTCTTCTCGCTCGACAAAATTTACACCTAGTGAGATATATCAAATTAAAGATGAAGATCTCCTCTTTCACGTGGTATAAGCCACATATCGGAACAAAACTTTATTTTCTTACTGTTTTAATTTGTCCGTACTGGTCGATAGAGCACAATCGCTCACTCTGTACATAGTCGCATATAGCGGTAGATGGGTGGGGTGGGGGGGGGGGGGGTATATTCAAATGTCATTTTCTTCTCGCTCGACAAAATTTACACCTAGTGAGATATATCAAATCAAAGATGAAGATCTCCTCTTTCACGTGGTATAAGCCACATATCGGAACAAAACTTTATTTTCTTACTGTTTTAATTTGTCCGTACTGGTCGATAGAGCACAATCGCTCACTCTGTACATAGTCGCATATAGCGGTAGATGGGTGGGGGGTAAGGGTATATTCAAATGTCATTTTCTTCTCGCTCGACAAAATTTACACCTAGTGAGATATATCAAATTAAAGATGAAGATCTCCTCTTTCACGTGGTATAAGCCACATATCGGAACAAAACTTTATTTTCTTACTGTTTTAATTTGTCCGTACTGGTCGATAGAGCACAATCGCTCACTCTGTACATAGTCGCATATAGCGGTAGATGGGTGGGGGTGGGGGGGGGGGGGGTATATTCAAATGTCATTTTCTTCTCGCTCGACAAAATTTACACCTAGTGAGATATATCAAATTAAAGATGAAGATCTCCTCTTTCACGTGGTATAAGCCACATATCGGAACAAAACTTTATTTTCTTACTGTTTTAATTTGTCCGTACTGGTCGATAGAGCACAATCGCTCACTCTGTACATAGTCGCATATAGCGGTAGATGGGTGGGGTGGGGGGGGGGGGGTATATTCAAATGTCATTTTCTTCTCGCTCGACAAAATTTACACCTAGTGAGATATATCAAATTAAAGATGAAGATCTCCTCTTTCACGTGGTATAAGCCACATATCGGAACAAAACTTTATTTTCTTACTGTTTTAATTTGTCCGTACTGGTCGATAGAGCACAATCGCTCACTCTGTACATAGTCGCATATAGCGGTAGATGGGTGGGGTGGGGGGGGGGGGGTATATTCAAATGTCATTTTCTTCTCGCTCGACAA
>JBAMJV010003797.1:0-61595 GCA_037951105.1 Echinarachnius parma | reverse complement strand
ATCATAGAACTCGAATCATTAACATGACTGCACAGAGTAAATGCTCTACACATACTCCATCCCAATGACATTAGTCACCCCCCCCCCCCCCCCTCCCCCACTCCGTCGCTATTCCACATGCTCTCATATTGGTTCCTCTGCATTCGGCTATTTACTTTAGTTATCATCCATTTATATTATAACACGGGTGTTGTTGTGAAATTCATTTGAAAGTTGAAGCCAGTGTCTGATCTGGTTTATGGTGATGGTGTTCATTCGAATGTATTAATATGGCCTTTGGCATATTCAAACGTGCTATCAATATGTATTCAGTAATTTGTAAGACATATTTGTTAAGTTTGCAAGAGGTTTATTGGTATAATCCCCAATTCATCGACGTGTATTTCGTCTTTTAAAACGGCCAAGTAAAATTTTCAGAAGAAGGCCTGATACGGACCACTGATCCTTTTGTAATTGTCTCGCTTACCGTAGGTACCAATCTTAAACACAAAATAGAAGCATCGCACAAACCCCAGGGGCCAAACTTTGGAGGCGCAAAGGACTTCTTTTCCACCAGGTACAGCCCGGAGAGATCATATTGTTGGTTTTGTTACATTCTCCTCTAATATTAATATGTTAAACAATCAGTACGCTTTTCGATGCACAAAAGACCTCTGAGCTGCCGGTCTAGTTCACTGGATAGATAATCTTTTAAAAAGAAATTTTATATCAACAACAGTAATTTGGTCGTAGTTTTTGTTTGGTATCTATCCAGTGAACCTATTATGTACGTTTCTTCACAATGGCAAATACCCCATTCCGTTATTTCTGGGCCACCCTGAAACGGTCGTTTCAGCACGGGAAACTCGTTCTCGTCCACACTAGCGAAAAGTCCCTATTCATCACTACAAGTAATCCCGTTTGCGAATGTGTGATAGTTTGAACTTGAAGCTTATTGGCCTATAGCATCAGTCATCGCACGTGGCCTTGCCTGGTCTATCACACTGACGCAGCCCACACGGTTAAATAACCCACGAGCTTGTCTGGCGTGATGGTAAAATAAAAAACAATCACATAGTTAATGTCGAAAATCACAGTAATTTGGTTATCGTTTGTAATTTCTCAATCGGTGTTTCTCCAAGCCATGTGGCGTAGCACATTTTGTTTTTAAAATGGGCGGTAATTCCCCCTAGAAATTTACCCCAACCCAACATCTTACCCCTTTCCCTTTCACCACCTGGCACAAAATACTGTCAAACGCACGATTTAATTCCCACACACGATCAGTGGAGAGGCTCAATTAATGGAACCATGGTAATCGTGCACCTCCTACATGTCATATCTCCCTACTACGCCCCTCCCTGCGCGAATGCACATTAACAAAGGTGAGAGCGTTGAGTGCAGCGTAATTCTATGATGAGCCGTTAGGGTCAGTTTTCAGACAAAAGCTTAGTAGAAATTGAAGAAAAATGGACCCTGACATGGTGTCACTCACAGCGCCCTAAAACAAAAACTACATGACCAAAATTACTGTTCTTGGTATCAATTTTTATTTGAAAATACATCCTATCCTATCGATGGACTCAGTCATTTCGTTACTTTATTTTAGGAAATGCCCCCGTTCCGTTTGTTTGGGGCCACCCTGTATTGTTGAGGGTCAAATGTTTCTTTTCTCAGATTCGATTTTTTTCCTTGCTCGAAGCAATTTGGAAACGAGCAAAGTAGAGATTGTGGAGTCAAATGTGATTGTTTGCACGCAATTTCGAGCAGATTCGACAAAGCATTGATTTCGATACTGTTTAAAGGCTTCCGTATTGCCTTAAAAGTACCTAAACAACCCTTTTAGCGCATATAAATCGATTTTGGGAAAAAAAACATTTGACCCTCAACATCGATTTATATGCGCTAAAAGGGCTGTTTAGGCACTTTTAAGGCAATACGGAAGCTTTTCAACAGTATCGAAATCAATGCTTTGTCGAATCTGCTCGATATTGCGTGCAAACAATCACATTTGACTCCACAATCTCTACTTTATATTGCAATATTGCCAGAAGTTCCCGCGATCTTAGTCTGCGCGTGGCCGTTAACGGCGTTGTATGTGCATGCATGTGAAAGTTAGTGAGTGAGTGCAGTGATCAGTGAGTTTAAAAGTAATAAAACGATGATTGAATTAAATAATTTATAATTATGGTGATTGAATCGAGTCAATCTATAAATCAATCATTTAATCTAACAATCAATCAATCATGAATCAATCAATCAATCAATAAATCAAACCAATCAACCAATTAATCAAATCAATTAAATTATTTGACATCCGAACTAGCTACTTGTAAGCAGTGGCGTACCAAGGATTTGTTCAAGGGGGGGGGGGGGGGTATTTCGTCAGACAAATTTCAGTAATGGAGCGGTCAGACGACACTTGCAACGACCTGCAACAGCCTGCAACAAGACAATATAACTTATGAAGGGCCGATCATGTTCCAAATAACTAGACATTACAACAGAATGCAAATATCGCAATAAATTCGGTCTAATTCCCAATTATAGCCATAAATAGGTTTTGTGTATTACATTTCGGCTAAAATAAACCTTACAATGTGATTTATCGTGCTTAATAAGCCCGGTTTTGGGTTGTTGATCAAACCAGCACGACCGGTCACGTGGAACGCATGCGCCGTGTGTTCTCTTGCGACGGCTGTAGTGGGGGCTCTTAGGTCATGGGGTGTGCACTTCTGGACAAAAGCATGAATTTTGGCACATAGATAGTTTAAACCTTCCTCTTCAAGAAATTTGATGGAAGCAATTTTGCACGGGCCATTCTTGGCCGCCATCTTGAATTTCAAAATGGCCGCCATCTGGCACCTGTTTTCATCAATATCTCAGCAACTAAAACAGCTAGAGAGTTAATTTCAGTGGCTATACCCACATAATGGGGGCCAACGAATCACCTGAATCGAATGTCAAGACTTCAACTGTCCGTTAGGGACAGACGTGTTGCCATTTTTCTATTGGCCCGTTAAGGACGTGCGCAGTGGCGATGCGCAGTGTTCTCGATACAGTTACGTGCTCTTACGTAGCAAAACTGCTAACAAAGTCAAGTTTGTAGCCTGAATCCTCCTTCAACTTTTAGTGTCACTGTTGTCAACAAAATATGATACAACTACATAAACAATTGACAAATATCACAATAATTTCACCAGTAGCATAACTCGAGCGATATAAAACACCCAAACTATAGCTAGTAGCTGTGAATTATGTGTGAATATTTGGCCGTGGCTGAGTGCAATAAAGTTCACGCTGCATGCTGTGTATACATTCGCCCAGTCGAGCACTACCCCGCACATGTCTTGCAGAACACGGTACTGTACGTTATAGTAGACGCGATTCCCAGTCGTAAAGTAATAACACAATGTGCTCAATTAATTATTCTGTAAAGATCGAGTCAAATCCTATGATGATGTGAAAGCAAGTAATTGAATTAAATCTAATTCAATTGCTTATAGATCCATTAATGCTCCTGATTTTCAAGCTATCTTGCATAATATAAAAGGAAAATGGCAACGTGCCGGTCAGTCATATAGAAAATGGCAACAAGCCGGTCAGTCATAGGTTTATTCCGAAGGTAATAAAGAAGTGACCGTCATGTTTATTGACCAATACACAGAATTCTATATGACTGACCGGCACGTTGCAATTTTCTATATGACTGACCGGCACGTTCCAATTTTCTATATGACTGACCGGCACGTTGCCATTTTCCTTTTATATTATGCAAGATAGCTTGAAAATCAGGAGCATTAAAGGATCTATAAGCAATTGAATTAGATTTAATTCAATTACTTGCTTTCACATCATCATAGGATTTGACTCGATCTTTACAGAAATAATTAATTGAGCACATTGTGTTATTACTTTACGACTGGGAATCGCGTCTACTATAACGTACAGTACCGTGTTCTGCAATACATCATGTGCGCGGTAGTGCTCGACTGGGCGAATGTATACACAGCATGCAGCGTGAACTTTATTGCACTCAGCCACGGCCAAATATTCACACATTCACAGCTACTAGCTATAGTTGGGTGTTTTATATCGCTCGAGTTATGCTACTGGTGAAATTATTGTGATATTTGTCAATTGTTTATGTAGTTGTATCATATTTTGTTGACAACAGTGACACTAAAAGTTGAAGGAGGATTCAGGCTACAAACTTGACTTTGTTAGCAGTTTTGCTACGTAAGAGCACGTAACTGTATCGAGAACACTGCGCATCGCCACTGCGCACGTCCTTAACGGGCCAATAGAAAAATGGCAACACGTCTGTCCCTAACGGACAGTAGACTTCACATGACAGCCATCTTGAATTTCAAGATGGCCGCCATGGGAGGCCTATATTTAACTCCATCTTAGAAACTAAAGCAATTACGGAGTTCATTTCAACTGATATGCCTATCTGTTTGTGGTCAACTCATAACAATTTAACAATAGATGGATGAAAGCAATTATTCACTTCCCATTTTAACCGCCATCTTATGAGACATTGGACAGTGTGAGTTGCTTTCCGATAAATCTCGACGTTCAGGCTACCATCAAAGTCGATCACTATCATGACTATATATAAAAGTGTCAGGGAACACTAACGACTTATCCTTCCCTTCGTTAGGAAACTAAAAGTGTACTCCTGCACAAATTGTTTCTTGAGTTTGGGATGAGTATCATCCATGTAACAATACCACCAAATTTATGGTTTCGGTGCATTGTCAATGTCTTTTTTTTCGAATATGGAAAATACTGCTGAAAACTGCTTGTCTACTAAAAAATCGCCAATGTGGTAAAATGAGAGTCGTATACAGCCTAGCTTTCGATCCTAGCAGAATCTTCGTCAGGGCACAAATGACAGTTACTACAGAAAAAACACAGAATATATACCAACATAAACACATGTATGGAAGGGGGGCTGGAAAGAGGAAAGGAGGCGGAGACACAAAACAATGAAAGCAACTGTGAGTGGGTGAGTGTCGGGACTGCTTGACCAATCAGGTCAAACAGGCATGGGTGGGTCCTTAAGTGGCTGCAGTCAAAGAAAATGTGATGAGAGTGTAAGGCTTAGAGAAGAATAGAGGTAGGGAGGATCAAAGAAATAAATCAAGAAATGGAAAGAGACATGTGAACAAAAGACAGTTGATGAGGTGTAGGAGTGCACTGGGGCACTGAGAGGGGAGGAACAATAGAGGGGATTATGAGTGTAGGGGATGGGAGCGAGAGGATTAGGACAAAGAAAGTGAAGTGAAGTGTGTTGCAGGATCGGATGAATAGGATAGGCGAGTTCAAAGGAGAGAGTGGAAAGGATGAGGACCCAGTAGGTGATGATATAGACAAATTAATGGGACAGGGAGTGTGAGAGAGATAGTGAACACAAGGAAGCCTAAATACGTAGGTAATCTGAGGGAAGGTGGATAGACAAATGAGGGTGGAACAATATGATCAAATAGAGGTGGAACTATGCATGAGAATGTGGATGTATATGAATAAGCCCATGTCTATGGACAGTGTACCTATAGAGAGAACTTAAATGCAAAAAGTATAACATATTAATAAACTAACATGATTATGTGTATGAATGGTGACAGTGTATATAATGTAATCTCAAAGGAAACTAAAATGAATATATGGGGAAAATAAAATGGGAAATCAGAATATGAATAGTATGTGGAACAAAGTAAAGTATCGATATGGGGGGTGAAAACAAACAAATGGTGGTGCAGACGATGAAGGGGAGATGCAAAGGTTAATCACTGCCTTCTTGGATGTTGAGACCACGGGGATGAATGGTGCAGAGACGTCTTATCCAATACTTCTCTCTGCTGGAGCGGAGTGTGTCCGGGCGGTTACCTAGAGATTCTATTCCCTGTAGAATCATGTCAGAAATGGAGTGATAAGGTAGGTTGAAGTGGTTGCCGACTGGGGGTCATGTTTGGAGGTGTGGATGGTGGATCTGTGTCCGTAAAAGCGTCTCTTGAGGGTGTTCCTGGTTTCGCCTACGTACTGCATGCCACAGACTCTGCACGTGATAAGATATACAACATTGGTGGTGGTGCATGTGATGTGGCCCTTGGTATGGTGAGAGATGTTGTTGGAGTGGCTGGTGAAGGTATCATCCTGATGGATATGTACCTGACACACAATGCATCTGTCGGCGGTGCACTTATTAAAGGTGCCTTGCTGTATGGGAGTTTCGAGTGTTTCAAGTGTTTCATTTACAAATTTCATAGGATGGGAGTGAGATGGAATATTATTGCTTTTGTTGGTAAAAGATCCCTTGTAGCCAATGTATATGTGGACCCTGTATGTGTACATGTTCTTTCAGGGGTTAGAAACCTGGCTCACAGACAAACTGGTCCAGACCTATCCTATTATATCTCCTCTTGTGTAACATACAGCTTGTCCCAGAAAAAATTACAACGGCACTTTCCGCAACGATAACTTTAAAGATATTAGATCAATCAGAATGATATTTCAGGATATGAAACTATAACTTATTACCTACATCTTGCAGAAAATCCTATTCGATTTGCTTCAGTGGTCATGGAGAATGAGGATCTTTTGTCAATCATGTCATGTGTCCATTTTTGTTCATAACGCGTGAACAAGTCCATTTTCGTTCATAACGCGTGAACATAACGAAAATGGACACATGACATGATTGACAAAAGATCCTCATTCTCCATGACCACTGAAGCAAATCGAATAGGATTTTCTGCAAGAGGTAGGTAATAAGTTATAGTTTCATACCCTGAAATATTATTCTGATTGATTTACTATTTTTAAAGTTATCGTTGCAGAAAGTTGTCAATGGACAACACGTCTCCTTACAAAATCTGGAGGGAAGGGACATCTGACATGATTGACAAAAGATCCTCATTCTCCATGACCACTGAAGCAAATCGAATAGGGTTTTCTCCAAGATGTAGGTAATAAGTTATAGTTTCATACCCTGAAATATCATTCTGATTGATCTACTATCTTTAAAGTTATCGTTGCAGAAAGTCCCGTTGTCAATGGATAACACGTCTCCTTACAAAATCTGGAGGGAAGGGACATCTGACATGATTGACAAAAGATCCTAATTCTCCATGACCACTGAAGCAAATCGAATAGGGTTTTCTGCAAGACGTAGGTAATAAGTTATAGTTTCATACCCTGAAATATCATTCTGATTGATCTACTATCTTCAAAGTTATCGTTGCGGAAAGTGCCGTTGTAATTTTTTATGGGACAAGCTGTACATGTCACCACATAGCCAACTCTCGATTAGGCGTATAGAAACTATCGAGAGTGGACACGTGGAAGACGAGAGCTTCGATCATTATGACGCGACTTTACGTGCATTACCTACTTTAGATCCCATAGACAAAACAACACTTCAGGATACAATTATCTAGAGTATATATAGGACCAGCATGTCTGAGTTATATTGTTCAACTCCTGGAAGCAGATTCCTATAGCGGCATGACACTCAACACCAAATTCAAGAAATAATTCGCGCAGGAGTTAATCAATCACTTGAACTCCATTTATCCGGACTTAGCGTTACCTATCGAGGAGAAGGAGGGCATGTGGGCACTTAATTGTGGTTGCTTGGAAGATTTATTGGAGAGAAAGTCACACAGTTGGTTTATATAATATTTCACCTCCAGTCACCCCTGTGAACATTAGGAGTGATCCATACATTGTTCATTCCGATCCATATCAACAATCCCTTGACTCTCTCCACTTGTGGCTAATCTAATTGGGCTTTTAAAATAGGCCAAAGCCGACTAGATAAACCCACACTTAAAAGGACATATCGTTCTAACCCATATCAAAGGTGCCTTTAATAAAAGCTCTTTGAAGGAATTTGGCATGAAGAACAAGCCGTCAAGAACATTACACCACATCTTATCATCATAACGATACGACTGAGAAAAGGAGCATGAATGGGGGGTGTATATGATTCCTTAGCACGGACAAACTACAAAAGGATGTTTGCAAGGAATCACATAAAGGAGATACGGAGCTGTCTCTCAAAACCATATTCGTGGAACACCAAAGCAAGCAAGGGCTTGGTACGAACAGTCACGTCACGTTCACGTTCACGTCACGTGAAGGTTTTGTACCTTTTGTGAAACAGGTCACCCAAATCTACGAAGTGTCACGTTCAGGTTCTGTACCTTTTGTGAAACAGGTCACCCAAATCTACGAAGTGTTGGGTTACGTGACCCAACAGTTTGTAGATATACTATATGCAATTCATGAAAGCTCACGTAAATTGGCGCTTGCGTAAAACAAATTAATGTAAATTGTCGTTGAGAAGAGACTAATTCTCGGTAAATTTAATCGTGAACGAACCCGTCCTGATCCTACCTATACTGTAATATACAATTATAGGCGTACACAGGCCTGGGGGCTGGGGGATGGACACCCCCTACCCCCATCCCCACCCCCTTACATAATTCAAGAAATGTCTTGGTCTCGGCCTCGAAATTTGTGACCGGTCCTGGTCTCGTCCTCGGCTGCGGTCATTTTCTACGGACACCCCCTACCCACACTCCCCCCGCTTACTTCAATTTGTCTGACGAAATATTCCCTCCCCCCCCCCCCCCCCTACACCCACCCCTTGAAAAAATCCTGGGTACGCCACTGCCTACAAGTAGCTAGTTCGAATGTCAAATACATTAATTGATTTATTTAATATTGATTGGTTGGTGTGATTGTTTCATTATAATGATTGTCTGATTAATTGATTGTTTATTAGATTAAATGACTGACTTATAGATTGACTCGATTCAATAACCATAAATAAACACTATTAATCAAATCATTGTTTTATTACTTTTAAACTCATTGATCACTGCTGCCAGTCACTCACTCACTCACTCACTCACTCACTCACTCACTCACTCACTCACTCACTCACTCACTCACTCACTCACTCACTCACTCACTCACTCACTCACTCACTCACTCACTCACTCACTCACTCACTCACTCACTCACTCACTCACTCACTCACGCCAGTACGCGCAGACGTCGAGCACGGGAAACTTCAGGCGTATGCGAACTGAATTGTCCGCTGCGTGTAGCAATTCAGCTGGAAATCAACATTTGCCAAAATACACGCACGACACGTCTTTAGAAATACTCCAATAACAAGACAAATAATGCAAGTGGTATGGTTGTACATTACCTAAATGACAGAACTGCATATTGTCGTCTCAGATTACTCTGAATTATGCACGTACATATTATAAACATAATGATTGAAAAGATTTGATAAGGGGGTATCGGCATTTTCGTCGACATTTTAAAATCTCTTTGTGCGTGTATGTCTAGTCTTAGTAACAAGCGTTTGCAATTTTAAAAATCTTGATTAAACGCTCACGTCACGATTTGGTTAACGCGACACTTCGAGTTTTACCGGCATGGAAAACGACAAATGTTGGGTCACTTTACCCTACACTTCGTAGATTTGGGTGAATTGTTTCACAAAAGGTACAGAACCGTTCACGTGACATGAACGTGAACGTGACGTGACTGTTCGTACCAAGCCGTTTTCATTCATTTGTAAATGCAAAGTTACATAAAAAGTAAAATTATCAGCAACCGTTTCAATAGCTCATTTGCATATTATGCAAAGCACTTTAATTACATGCCTACTGTTTTGGTAGGATGTCTAACAAAAATACTTGGTACTACTGACCTGAAAATATAGGTTTTATCGTTTGTTTATCACTCACAAGTCCGTTTTTTGATAAAAATGTGCAATATTTTACTATTTTGTGGACATTAATTTACATATTATGCAAATTATATGCAAATTATGTTGAAATGATATACGTGTCACCGTGTGTTATGGTATATTGGCTTTTGATACTAGATGTGCACACTCTTCTGGCTATGATAGTGCATCTAGATTTTAAGCAATACATAACTTCATATTGATCCAATCAAACTATAGCTCATTTGCATATTATGCAAAGTACTTTCATGCTAACGTTTCGATCGAGTGCCACCCTAACCTGTTTCATATCTGACCTTAAAAATATAAAGGCTTTATCATTTGCATCCACTCGATCAAGTATATTTGTTCAACAATATGGAATATTTGATTTTGGGGAAAACTTAATTTGCATATTATGCAAATTATGTAGTAATTACTATTACGGGTATGCGTTCATCGTGTACTTTATGATCCTAATATTGGGGTTGCCATACTTTTCTGGCGTCAATATAGTACATAAATATTTTTAAACAATTAATTTAATATTTTTACATTCAAACAATACCTAATTTGCATATTATGCAAATTAAACCACTTTCCGCAACTTCGATTTCTTGGGACTTTTTTTTGGTTGTTAAGGGGAGTTTTCTGAACAGAATTCCGAGAAAAAAATCCCGTGTTGCAATTTTGCCGAGGTCAAGACCATATATTGACTGGACTAGAAACAAACAATACAATACAGAATACAATACAGGAAACAGCCCCGGATACAGGTACCAGGAAATAAAATATCCGTGCCAGCTGTTTAATTATGTAAATTGTTTACTTTTGATAAGTTTGGCCTGCGAGCTGCGAGAAGCAAAGCGAGCTTGAACAAGAAAAAGTCACCCTTCCCAGCGGCACATCCCCGTACTACCAAATATACGTGAGTACCCCCCCCCCCCCCCGAAGCAAGTTTTGGATTGGGGGGGGGGGGGCAAAAACCCCAAGGGGGCTCACAATTTTTGTGTGTAGGGGCTCATGCCCCACCACACTCTGGGTTGCCAACTTTGAGCAGATGTGAGAGTGAGACATTGCGAGGGAGCGAAGCGACTGATCGGGGGAGGGTGTGGGTTGGTCCCCCCCCCCCCCCCCCCCCACCCCCCCCCTCCCACGGTATAGGGAGCCTTTGCATTTTTGGACTTTAAATTGAGCAATCTGGTGCATACCTAGATAGGAAATTCGGCTGTATTTGGGAAAGCGTGATATGATTTGATCAACCAGAAAGTTTTAATATATGTTTCACGTAGAAAACAAATAATTGACACACTAATAAATATGTACCCCAAAACACACACACTGACACACACAACAACATAATCCATAATTTTGCAACATTATGTATGATCCAACAACACACAGCCAAAAACGAGTCATGAGGGTGCGAAGCGCCTGAGGGCTGGGGCAGGGTGGGAGGGCGGGTTTGGGAGGGGTATCCCCCTCACACGGGGAAGATTTATATACTTGAAATGGTGCAATTTAGTGCACTTCATGCCATACCTGTCAAGGAAATATAGAATCCGAGTTTAAAAAAAAAAAAAAAATGTCTATGCTTTCATCATATGTTTACAACAACAAACTGAGATAATCTGTTCGCGCGCGAAGCGAAAATTGAAAATTTTAGTTTTTGAACGTTAGCTCATACATTTTATTTTGTCTTTCCCACTCTTTTTTTTATTTGGGGGGAGGGGGGGGGGCTTTTTTTTGGGGGGGGGGGGCAAAATTGCGTTTCCTTGTGCGGTCACATTATACACAGGTTTTACTGTATTAGTAATCAAAACCTGGACAATTTCATTACAAACTAGTAGTCAAAACTCCACCATGCTCGAAAGGAATGAAAAATTACAAAGCCTGTTATCATTAAAAAATAGCCATTAAAACTCAAAAGGGCGCTCTCTAAAAACTACTTGGTTTCAACCATTTGTCCAAATTGTCCAAATTAATGGAAATTCTTTTTTCACATGGTTACAAAAGTATATGACAGTACTGCATGCATGTATTTCAGCATAAAAGTGTAACAATAGTCTAACAACAATCTTAAATCAGTTAAACAAACTTAAAATTACATATTATTCAGAATCACTGAGAAAGAGTGAGACATTGCGAGGGAGCGAAGCGACTGATCGGGGGAGGGTGTGGGTGTCCCCCCCTCCCACGGTATAGGGAGCCTTTGCATTTTTGGACTTTAAATTGAGCAATCTGGTGCATACCTAGATAGGAAATTCGGCTGTATTTGGGAAAGCGTGATATGATTTGATCAACCAGAAAGTTTTAATATATGTTTCACGTAGAAAACAAATAATTGACACACTAATAAATATGTACCCCAAAACACACACACTGACACACACAACAACATAATCCATAATTGTGCAACATTATGTATGATCCAACAACACACAGCCAAAAACGAGTCATGAGGGTGCGAAGCGCCTGAGGGCTGGGGCAGGGTGGGAGGGCGGGTTTGGGAGGGGTATCCCCCTCACACGGGGAAGATTTATATACTTGAAATGGTGCAATTTAGTGCACTTCATGCCATACCTGTCAAGGAAATATAGAATCCGAGTTTAAAAAAAAAAAAAAAATGTCTATGCTCTCATCATATGTTTACAACAACAAACTGAGATAATCTGTTCGCGCGCGAAGCGAAAAGCGAAGCTCATACATTTTATTTTGTCTTTCCCACTCTTTTTTTATTTGGGGGGAGGGGGGGGGCTTTATTTTTTGGGGGGGGGCAAAATTGCGTTTCCCTTGTGCGGTCACATTATACACAGGTTTTACTGTATTAGTAATCAAAACCTGGACAATTTCATTACAAACTAGTAGTCAAAACTCCACCATGCTCGAAAGGAATGAAAAATTACAAAGCCTGTTATCATTAAAAAATAGCCATTAAAACTCAAAAGGCGCTCTCTAAAAACTACTTGGTTTCAACCATTTGTCCAAATTGTCCAAATTAATGGAAATTCTTTTTTCACATGGTTACAAAGTATATGACAGTACTGCATGCATGTATTTCAGCATAAAAGTGTAACAATAGTCTAACAACAATCTTAAATCAGTTAAACAAACTTAAAATTACATATTATTCAGAATCACTGAGAAAGTCATATTACAATCCAAACTATGTCTATATAGAAACAGCATTGAGTTCAAAACAATTAATTAATTTCAAAATACTAACTGTGAATTAACATTATCTGGCTACATTCCATTTCAATGTTCATAATAACACATTAAATCACACTGATTTCCTTATATTCAAGGTGAGCATCTATGGCAGTTTAACATAATGGGTTATAATGAGTGTATATTTATGGGGGCATAATGAATTTGAAGTGCGAAATGCAAAGTGGGGGTCCTACTATAAGTGAATAATTATGTAACGGGGGGGGGGGGGGGGATAAAACATGTATACAAATCGAGAGCTCATTATAATACACATCTAGCACATATTTTAAAGGGATAGTTGAGTTTTGGTAGAGAGGGCGCTAGACTGCTTATTTTTTTGTGAGGTAATGAAAAACAGAGTGTAAAATTTGAAAGAGCATAATATTTAAATAATAAAATCATCTTTGTTTGATCAAAATCGGTTCAGAGACGGCTGAAATATCCATAAATATAACAATTTGTAATAAAGCTGGGGCCCCAGGTTTATTAGAGAATTTTGAACCAGACGTTAAAAATTCAAAAAAATGCTTCCTCTTTTCAAAAAGTAACAAAACAGGTATTTAAATAGTTGTTGGTTATTTCTCTATCTAACCACTATTTCAACAAAGCATCACATGCACAATATTTTATTCAAAATGGTTGAAACCGATGAGTGTTTAGAGAGCGCCCTCTTACGTTTTTAACGGCTCTTTTTGAATGATAACATGATCTTTACTACGTCATTTGTAATTTTGTGTTCCTTTCTAGTTATAAATATTAGTTTGTAATGTAATGATGCAGGTTTTGGTTACTAAAATTCAGTTTCACCAAAACTGTACTCTCCTTACCAGAACTCAACTATCCCTTTAAACATTAATATACTCCTTCAATTATTATCGATCAAAAGCATTCAGAACTACAGGGTATTTAATGTTTGAGTTGTACATATTATTCCAATGAAGATTGATAATGACATATAACATTATATAACACCAACATACATATTCAGGGTATGTCATAGTGGATACCCCCCAAAAAAAAAGAAAAAAGAAAAACAACATTTACCTTAAAGGCGAACACCGGATCTATTGAAATTAAACATACTAAACAAAGGATGGGTTGGATCTTTAATTATACGCACGACCTTAGCTAGTATGGCCATCACCATAACTCTTCCATGTTAGGGAGAGCGGTACCAATGATTCTCTGAGCTATTTTCCGCGGTCTGTATAGCGCTTTCTTACTATTACATGTTAGGTTGCCATAAAAGCAAATCAAGCTAAACAAAAGGATGGACTGAATTATTGACTTATAAAACAACACAAGAAGAGTATTATCTAAGTGCATTTTCTTGAGTTGTCTCAAGAAATATATTCTCTGGTTAGCTTTCTTTTGTGTGGCATGTACATTGCTTGGCCAGTCCAAATTGTTTGTTATGGTAGTACCCAAGTATTTATATTCTTTATATATAGATTATATATAGATAATCAACAACTATTTAAAACCTTTTTGAAAAGAGGTAGTTCAGTTTTGGTATAGAGGGCGCTGCATGAAATGCATACAATTTTAATGGCAGAATAAACTTTATTTGATCAAAATCGGCTAAAATATAAATAAATATATCCGATCGTAATACATCTGGGACCCAGATATATTCGATGTTTTTTTTTTGTATTCAGAAAATGTTAACACTTTTTCACAAATGTTCAAAAGAGGTTTTAAAATAATCAATAAATATATTCGATCGGAATATATGTGGGATCCCAGATTTATTCGAAATAAACCCCTCAAAAAAAGTTCGGAAACTCAACTTTGATCGATTATATCACTTTTATTGTCAAATTGTATTTTTTCCTTTTAGTGTTATTGCAATGAATGAATGAATGAATGAATAACTTTATTACCAAAAGGTTCAAGTATATAACAACAATCATACATGTATATAAGAAATGTTAACGTACAAACAAATTGGTAAAAGGACCCTACAGAAATAGCAGCTATTGCTAGTGGGGCGTAGGACCCTTTGTACATGAATAAATGACTTACATTTAAATGAGGCAAGAAACTATGATTAAATAACAGTCTATTCTAAGTATTTACAATACAGTAGTGGACATTCACCCGCTAAGAACAACTAAGCTATAAGATTATATAAAACATATCAAATCTTTTCAACCCCTGAAATGAGATTGAAGTTTTTCCATGCTCTGGTTCTCATCTTAGGCTTAACCAAAATATTTCCATCTTTTTGTCTTGTATTATAAGAGTTTTCAAAAAAGGTATAATATTCAAGCACTGAGTGTGGTAAATGTTTATAAATCAGCTTAAAAATAAAAAGTGTTACTAATAATTTATACAGCTTAAACACATCTAATATACCTAATGAATAAAACAATGGGGAGGATGAGGCCATTCTATTATTGAAAGTAATTGCTCTCAAAGCCATTTTTTGTAACATCAATATTTTGTTCATCAACATCAAAGGTGCACTTCCCCAGACTTCAAGGCCGTAAGCTAAGTGTGACTGAATAAACGAATAATATAGTAATACAAGGACTTGTTTAGGAACAAAGTGTCGTAGTCTATACAAAATTCCTACTTTCCTACGAAGTACAGAGCATAAATTATTTATATGTTCATCCCATACCAAATACCTATCAATATAATATATTCAAACGAAAAGAGATACGTGTACCTCATTCAATAACTCATTCTTAATTTTGACAACTCCAACAATGGCGACACTCTTTTCTCCTTGGCTTAATAATCATAACATTTGTTTTCTTTATATTAATAGTAATCTTATTCGCATCACACCACTCATCAATATATTTTAAATTATCAGTTATTTCCAATAAATTAATATCTGCCTGATTAGGCAAAAATGAATGAAAAATATTAGAGTCATCAGCAAAGAGTCTAAAATTAAAGTAGTCTGATGATCTAGGCAGATCATTAATATAAATAAAAACAAGTGTAGGACCTAGAACAGATCCCTGGGGCACCCCACATTTAATTAAAGACATGGCAGAAGTGGAAACATTATGATGCACAAACTGACGACGGTCACTCAAATAATCACGAAACCAATTCAATTGCTTTAGCAAAGTCAGCAAAAACGCCTACAGTAATTCGACCTTCATCCTGAAACTTAATTAACTGATTTATCAAGCTAATCAGTGATAAATTTGTACTATGCTTTTCCCTAAAACCATACTGATGTTTATACAATAGATCATATTTGCATGATGATTTCCCTTTAAAATGGTACATTATTTGTCATTTATTTCAAATCAGGGAATACGCAGTGCGTTTCAGAATGGATGACGGTCAGAAGTCAAATGTCGCAAAATGGGCCGAAAGTATTCAGTTGGGAAATTTGACTCTTGTGCCGTATTTTTTAATGTTCAAGTTGTATTGAAGATTGCAGCGTGTTCAAATGATTTAAACTTATCAAATTTGGTATCATTTTAAAGCCCATGTGTCTATCTCAATACGGTTATGTCCGTAACAATTTTATTAACAGGTTAGGTATGGTACAGCTGAATATGGGGAGGGCCGAAAGTGAAATGTTGCAAAATGCATTTCTTTTTGTGAAATTGAAGGCGTTGCATCGAAAAACGACTATTGGAGGAGATGTTTTGGGGTTTTAAATTGCATAATAATCAGTAAATTTAGCATCATGTGAAAGCGTGTTTATTTTTCCTTAAAATCATGACTCACCTGTAATAATTATGATATTGGGGTGTGTGCAGTAAAACCGGATATGGGGGTCTATAAATGCTATGAATTTAAGACCGTGGCTTCTTGTTTCAAGATTCCGGTAAGATATTGTTGTATTAATCATAACTCTATCATCATTACGTTTTGCACTATCGGAAAGCTCGTTAATTTACCTTTAATATGATATCTCATTTGCAATGATTATGCTGAATGTGAGTGTGCAATACAGGAAACTCACAAACTTGATGTATTGAAAATGCTTCAAATTTATCTAAACCTACGCAAACTGGCCAGAACTGGCATATTAGCGCCCTCTTTGACCGTCAGGCAAGCCTCCAGATATTTCTGCTTTTCATCAAAAGTTTTTTATTCTCATTACAAGGTACACACCTACACACCCTCATCATTGAAAGGGAGGTATTCACCGACAGGTTTGTATTGTCATGATTGGGATCGGCATCCACATGACAGCGAAGGGGGGGGGGGGGGGGGGGGGGTCTCGGCTCTTGCGCTCTTGGGCCCAAATAACAGTTGTTATTAGGTGATACGTCGTATAGCGTATCACCTTTTGTTATTACTCAGCGGGGTGTTTCCACAATCGCACAATACTTCACGATCATCTCTGGCTTTGTGTATATAATTCGTGTCATGTTACAAGGCTCGATCTCGATAAGATCTTGTTCATAACATATCAAATTATCATGCGACATCATTTGATAACGCTACCACGATCCGACGTCATTTCCCGCGGTCATTCCGATTTCATTCGACATCATTTTGATAACGCTATCACGATCCGTCTTTATTTCCCGCGGTCATTACGATCTCGAAATATACCGCAATTGTGGAAACACAATTATTTATTTTTTTTTCTTTGTACGTTTTGTGTGTCTCGTGTCTGTAAAATTTGGCTGGGGATATGATAATGAAACCTGGTGAACATAATAGACCTTGGTCCGAAATTGTGCACCTGGGTAATGATTATGACGGTACTACCCTGTGACGTCATGGAGACGCCATTTTGTGAAATATTTCAACAGCCCATATCTTTCTTACGTAATGGTATATTTTCACCAAATTCTGTACATGGCAAGCTAAGTTCAAGGGCTATATAAAAATGTCGCACCCAAGGTCGTACGGACAACGACGGACGCGTACGCGCGCGTCAAAGGGTAAAAATCCTTGAAAAATTCTCAAATCAACCGGCGAACCAATTTTCCATACGTTTCAGGTCATTCCGAGCATTTCAAAATTTTGCGCGCGTGCGCGTTTGCGCGCGCGCTTTTTCACGCGTAGCGCGCACGGAACAAAAAAAATTGCGTTTTTTTTTTTTGGAAACTGTTCACAATACTTTCTATGATAAATTAAAACAGTTCCCAGATCTCCTCGACCAAAAACGCTCGAACAGGAGGGCGTAAAACTTTAAAATCCGCGAGTGCTGCTATGCACAAAATATGTACAAAATATGCCCTTTTTTAATTGATAATAATTTTTAAAATCCACGGGCAATTTTGTTAAAAATATTTTTCCTTGCAGACGAATGAGTTGTAGATACAACGTCATGCATCCTTATCGCCAACCAAACCTCATTATGTAATCATATGACCATGAGAAGTTAACATTAGCAGTTTTCAACGATTTTATCATTTGCGATTATGTATATATCGTGTTTGGATTCCGATATCTCGGTCAATTCTGCTTGAATCTGTCCCAAGTTTTAATATCTTGTAGCTGGGACGATTCTGAACAATTACTATCTCTTTCCGACCGGAAATGTGCCGATGCGCGCGTGCTACACATGAAATCCGCGCGTGCTGCCATATGTAAAATATGTGAAAATGTGGTAAAAACATGCCCTGTTCAATTGATCATAAATTTGAAAATCCATGTTCAGTATTTTGGTTGTTGTGTATTCGTGACAGAGTATGAGTTGTAGATATGGTGCGATATTCAAAAATCGCCAATCGGACATCGTGACGTCATCAATTTGCCATGAAAAGCGAAAATTTAATTTTGATTGATTTCATAAATTTTGTGTTATGTTTTGAAGGTGCAGTTGTGTGTCTATCTCCTTCGATTCTGGTCGAATACGTCTACAATTTTGATATGTTGTAGCGGAGATCTGGAGGAAAAATAATATGTTCCTATTATGTTGCTCAAATAATGGAAACATTTGTTTTCCCTCTATTGCAATGTAGTATACAAATAATTCAAGATATTCCGAGTAAGCCGTTATATTTCTTTTGTTTCGTAACTTATGGTGTTTTTAATTAAATGTTTGAAAACAGTAATTGGTTCTCCAAACAGGGCACATCAAATTGATGCATATAATGCCTTGCTAATTAACGTGACTAAGCCGCCTTCCTCAAAGTATGTGGCTTCGCCCCTATTACTACGTCATACAATTTCATATAACGCCCACCTCTTTCAGTAACGGTCAAAATAATCTCTCAACCCTAGCGTTTGCGTGTAGTAATCCCTATTAGCGCTGCAATAATGGAGAAAGGTGATTTTGACTCGACCTGTATCAACGTAATTCGATCCCTACGAACTGAAGTATATACCACGATGGGTGCGGTTCGTTATTCCGAAGGTTCGTTATTCCGAAGGTTCGTTATTCCGAACACGCAAATTTCCTATACCTGAGTGTTCGTTAATCCGAAAATGAAATAGGGTTCGTTAATCCGAACATTTGTTGCATTATTCCGAAGGTTCGTTACTCCGAAGGTTCCTTATTCCGAAGGTTCGTTATTCCGAAGGTTCGTTATTCCGAAGGTTCGTTATTCCGAAGGTTCGCTATTCCTAAAATGAAATCGGGTTCGTTATTCCGAAGGTTCGTTATTCCGAAGGTCCGTTATTCCGAAGGTTCGTTATTCCGAAGGTTCGCTATTCCTAAAATGAAATCGGGTTCGTTAATCCGAAAATGAATTTGGGTTTGTTATCATGGTTATAATGCTATAATTTCATATAAAGAGATAAAATAAACTTAAATGTTTGATTGGTCTGGCCAAGGGAGGGAAAGGGGGAGGGGTATGCTTAATGCAGGCTGTAAATTAAATAAACAAAACACAAACTATAGTATTATAACAAGCCCGATTTAATTTTCGGAATAACGAACCCGATTTTATTTTCGGATCAACGAACCTTCGGAATAACGAACCTTCGGAATAACGAACCTTCGGAATAACGAACCCGATTTTATTTTCGGATCAACGAACCTTCGGAATAACGAACCTTCGGAATAACGAACCTTCGGAATAACGAACCTTCGGAATAACGAACCTTCGGAATAACGAACCTTCGGAATAACGAACCTTCGGAATAACGAACCTTCGGAATAACTGAACCTTCGGAATAACGAACCTTCGGAATAACGGACTGTAACCACCACGATAACACGGCCCTCTCTTCCTACACACGAAGTGGGGATCAAGTATTGTGCCTGGAAAGTTTTTGTCTCTTCTCTGATCAACACGTTATTTTACAGGTAAGACAATATAATTTCTATCTTACATGGATAATTGAAGGTATATCGCATTTTATAATGTTAAGGTAGTCATGTTAAAGTTATATATTTATAATGAATGAGATGGAAACTAGTGGAATTATGAGGGAAGAGTTTGAGAGAGATTATACTAGTTATAGTTGTATAACTTGCTGAATATTGAGAATAATCTTTGTATTGTTTATGGTAATTATCTAAGTAATAATTATATACTGGTTGATTAATAATATCTGATGTAAAAGAGAGACACAAGTTGTGAATTAATACATGTATATTATAAGTGAGTATACTGTTGCATAAAGATTTAGCATGAGGTACTGCTGTGAACAGTGAAGATTAACTTTGAATGTTCGATGTGAACGTGACTTATAATTATTTTTCTGTGTGTTCTCCTATACTTATGATTGTATTTGTGGAACCAGCCAAAGCATAAAGCCGTGTGTATGAAAAGGGTTTAGTTATTCCAATCGCCCCTTACCGAAACTAAAATTTAGATAAACAAACGTATATATCTGCATTCTGTCTCATTCACGAAATGGTTGACAAAGTGTAGTCTTATGGATCAGACCCATTTAGTATATAATTTTGTATTGTACATCGACGAAACGTACACAATGCATAGTTGACCTTAGAATAGTAATTCAAATTGTCTGGAATATAGAATAACTAGGAAGACTGGTAATTTGTGTTGTGGAAGATGATGTATTTGCTTCTCTGAGAAACCTCCCAAAAGAATAACTTTGTACAATTGCATGGTTTAAAGGTACACTTGAGTATTGGTACTTCCCGAAATGCCCCATGACACAAAATTGGTTGGTTCTAATTCAATTAGAAAGTTCCTTGAATAAAACATGTAAAATGAGAATCATTCCCTTTCAAATGTTCTCATAATTGTAAAATTTCATTTAAAAATATTTTATTTATATATTGTCTAGACAATCGATATCTTGATTTTTTTTAAATACTTAAAATGCATATATCACTTCTTAAAAAAATAAAAAGAGGTTTTTAAATAGTTGATACTATCTTTATCTAATCATTATTTTCACACAACATCACATGCACAATTTTGCTTTCTTAGAAAGCACCCTCTTGAGTTGTAACAGCTATTTAAAAAAAAAATGATAACCGGGTCTTTACTTTGTCGTTTGTTATTTTCTATACATGTCAACCATTAGACCGGCAGCCCAGAGGTCTTTTGTGCATCGAAAAGCGTACTGATTGTTGAACATATTTGGTCAACAATAGACAATATTAAAGAAGATATTCTTAATTTTTCGGGACAAAATTGAATGACAAAAGTATTATGGAAAACTATACTATCTCATACAATGAAATTTAGATGTACATTCAACTATTTCACAATAATACCTAGAAAAAAGAACTACTTAAAAAAAAATCACTTTTACAGTCTAAGAATCAATATCTATAGTATTTGGACACGGATATAAATTTTAAAAATGCAGAACATGTTGGAATAGTGTAAATGTCCATATAAAAAACAATAAAAGCAAATCTGTTATGTCATATCCCAAAGAACAAATAAAATTATAACATTTTTTTTTCTTTAGAATCTACCAACCTCTATTACAAACCATTTATTTATGAATTCACATACAATCATAGACATGAATTTCAGTAATTAAATAAATAAGAATTGTGTAAACCGATCTATCACAAATAAATTGACTGTACAATACTGATATGTTTAAGAAAATGTTACATCATAAACAAAATAAGATGAAATCATAAACGTTATTTCTTGACTCACTGTGTCAATTAACATCAAAGATCAAAAAACAATTTTGATTTATCAAGCATATATGCACAGAATATAATCCATTATATAACAAAAAGTTTAACTCAGGATGTGATTTGTCCATAACAGTGTATATACCGGAGGCAAAGATCCATCTAATTTGTTTTAAATACTAAGTCGGCCATTTGTATAGACCTTTATGGTTTCCAGATAAATGCAATAAGATGTGTAGGGCATGAAAGGTGCGTGCCTTGCAATCAATATGGAGTTCGAATCTAGATACGCTCTAATATTGTGTACTTCAATAAGATACTTACTTAAGATAATTAATATGATCTTGACAATGCTTTAAAAACATCATGGGCAACACCCAGTATGATTCAAATTCACAATAGGCCTGGCAGGCGCGTCATTATCCAGCTGATTTGAATGCTCCATGGGGAGTGGAATTAAGTTCATTTCTAGCGCTTGAGTATTGATAAATTCATAAACTAATACAAGACAAACACAACATCTACGCGGATTACAAAATGATGGTGGAATATTCGTCATATTACAGAAAAAGTTGGTTTTGTTCATAACTAGAAATGAAGATGTCCCAAGATTAACGCAACTATTGACTACACAAATCCTATAATCAAGATTACAAATTTTGTAGACACCCTG
Source organism: Echinarachnius parma (assembly GCA_037951105.1). Taxonomy (NCBI): domain Eukaryota; kingdom Metazoa; phylum Echinodermata; class Echinoidea; order Clypeasteroida; family Echinarachniidae; genus Echinarachnius; species Echinarachnius parma. Next base: position 39,011 of record JBAMJV010003797.1, on the reverse strand, counting down.
TTCAGCATGATAAATGGTGAAAAACTGCCCTTTTTGTCGATATTAAATGTTGACTTCCAGATATAATAACTTTTTGTTCAGATATGGTACACACTTAAAACTTTCACATAGTATTGCTAATATAACTTGGCAGTTCTTCAAAAAGTATTAATCCAACTACTAATATAATTATTGATCTACACCAAATTATGTAAATCAATAATTTTCTATTGTTGGGGGAAAATGCCTAAAATTTAAGTTTGGGACTACAACTACTAGTAACCATGTAACATATCTTGAACCCAATAATGATTATTATCAGATTATAGAAACGTCTATTGTCTTTAATATAACTGCAAAATCATGCTGATTACAGGTGTCGTTTGGTACATTTCACCAATTATCTATAACAAATCAAAACAGCTGCTTTATTGGACACCATCTTGGATTTTGAGGTGTTCACAACAAATCTTTACTGATAGACCTCTGAATAATTTTTCCTCATTAAGATTTCCTGCAAATCAAATCGGTTTAAGCTTGTTGTGGAAAGGTTCAAAAGATACATTTTCAAATGGGTACGTATCACCTAATTCGTCTATGACGAATTTCATGTCTAGTTTTTGTTGTTTTTCTAACTTGTTTACCGCGGTAATTTATATTTGGACCATTTTGGGTCTTTGTATGTGCTAAAAGCCAAAAGCTTGCACCCCGACCCCGTCCTATGTTTATATTTTGCAACATTTGTCTTTGTTATGGCTCCATACTAAGCATACTCGGGTTAATTTCATATACGCTTGGTGCACCACACCGCTAGTATGCTCCCCGGGGAGTAGATGATGTGTACAAGGTAATTGTTAAATGCGCGGGTCTGACGCTTAGAGGCTATTAGGCGCGATATAAATACGAACTACTAATATTATTAATCATTATTAAATATTATTGTTATTATTATCATTATTACTATTATAATTATTATTATTAGTAGTAGTAGTAGTAGTAGTAGTAGTAGTAGTATCATTATTCCATAATGTGTGCATCATATACACCATATCAATATAAGAGCAGAGAGGTATTAACGCTCATCCTTGAAATGCGAAACATTTTGTGAGTGTTTATATTGTATAGCTGCAGTGAGTTTGTACAACGCGGTAATGTATTACAGACTTTGACACTTTCCGCCTTTCATACGCGCACGTGACCAATCGCAAGCTGTTGCAGGTCGTCGCAAGCATCGTGTGACTGCTCCATAAAACAATCGTACCCCAAAATGCAGTCATGGACCCCTTAACCACCCCACTACTCGTCGTCCTCAGGTTTGCGAAAAGTCCGTAATAAGGTCGCGTTCGGTGAGGCATAAAGCGATCGAAGTGTATGATATACAATTTAAAGTCACTTTCCCAATCTTTAACATGATACCAATATCATCATATTTATGTTTAGAATTGTGGATATATAAAGCTTTTAAAGTCCGGTTTCGTTTTTGTTTTACTCACACTGTATACGTATAATCGCCTACTAAGGAGAGGGCCAACATCGAAAAAGTGGCTTCCTTAAGGACTTAGGTTGCCAGATCTCCACAACAAGTTTAAACCAATTGTATGTGCAAGTATTTTTAGTGAGACAAATTAATTCAGAGGTCTACCTCAAAAAATTTGTTGCGAACACCTCCAAATCCAAGATGGCGTCCAAAGAAGTAGCCGTTTTTACTTGCTATAGATTATTGGCAAGATTTCACAAACAACACCTGGAATAAGCATGATTTTGCAGTCATATTGAAGACAATCAAATTTCCTATAATCTGATACCAAACACAATGGGTTTCAGAATATGTAACACGGTCATTTTTAGCCCCAAACTCAAATTTTAGGCATTTTTTCCCAAAAATATGAAATTATTGATTTACATAATTCGGCATATCGATAATTGCATTAGCAGTTGAATTAATACTAAAACTGTCCAATTATATCAACAATACTCTCTAAACATTTCAAGTGTATATTGTATCTGAACAAAAAGTTACAGTTCTCGGAACTCAGCATTTGATATCGACAAATACAGCAAATTTGTACAATTTCGAACACTATACAGGGTGCCCCAATAAATGTAATTCTTGTTTACGGACTTTATTCAAGAATTTCTCCTAAATAATTACATATTGTTGATACCTTTTTTAGTAAAACCTTCAGTTTTCTTCTTTTATGTCATAAATATGCCGCCATCGGTTTGCAATAGTACACGAAAATAGTGTATAGGTAATTTCACTGCAATGATAAATCCATCAAGCAAAGTGCATAGTGCAATTTTCTAATGGGAGGCGCTCGTCATTTACAGTTATATCGACCATATCTGGATAATTATGTTTTTAACATGATTATTATTCGGAACACCACAGTTAGCTAGAATTTTCCAGGGTTCGGAAAACACTTTGAATAGGCTATTAGGTTTAACTTAGGGTAACTTTTTGTACCACCATGTACATTTGTAACCATAGTAACAACAACAATAGAAATAGAATAAATCATATATCTGGCTACTACATGCCGCATTATGCACACTAATTTTCGCGTGAACATGGAGGAAAACAAATCACATGTGCAATAACACCCTATAGCTGCTATTTTTAAGTTTTAAAAGTAAATATTGGTTGATTTGGTATATTTTTGTCCATAATCGGCTGTTGTTACCATGGTTACACGAGTACAGTGTAGTGCACACAACTTAACATTCGGCTTGCTGAGGCTTTCGGTGTTGTGCATATTAGTTTAGCAAATGAGTTTGTTTTGTTATAATACTGAGTCAGACAAATTGTATAGACCTTTATGGTCTCCAGGTACATGTAATAAGATATGAAGGGCATGAAGGGTGCGTTCCTCGCGATCAAGATGGTGTTCGAAGCTAGATACGCTCTGCACATATTACAGTATGTCCCGAATATTGTGTACTATAATAGTAAGACACTTATTAAAGATAATGAGCATGATCTTGATACTGTTTTAAACACATCATGGACACCAAGTATGATTCGAATTCGCAATACGCATGGCATGCGCGTCAGTATGCAGCTGACTGAAATGCTCCATGTGGAGTGGAATTAAGTTCATTGTTAGCGTTTGATTTATGATAAATGCAGTTAAACAAATACAGGACAGACACGACATCTACGCAGACTACATAATGATGGTGAAATATTCATCATATTACAAGAAATGGTGTTTCTTTTTGTATTTGTTCATAACTGGAATTGAAGGTGTCCCGAGATTGACGCAATCATTTGGTATACAAGTCCTCTTATTAAGATTACACATTTTTGAGACACCCTGTATAGCATGAGAAATCATGCAAAACTACCCATTTTGTGGATAGCTAATGCTGACTTCAAAGTACTATAACTTTTTGTTCAGATACGGTATGCACTTGCAATTTTCAGGGAGTATTGTCGATATAATTGGACAGTTTCTTAAAAAGTATTAAATTGACTGCTAATACAATTATCGATTTATACGTAATTATGTAAATCAATAATTTCATATTTTGGGGGAAAAATGCATAAAATTTGAGTTTGGGGCTAAAAATGACCGTGATACATATCATGAACCTCACGGTGTTTGGTATCAGATTATAGGAAATGTTATTGTCTTTAAAATTATTGCAGAATAATGTTGATATAAGGTGTCGTTTGGGAAATCTCGCCAATTATCTATAGCAATACAAAACGGCTGCCTTTTTGGACGCCATCTTGGATTTGGAGGTGTTCGCAACAAAATTTTAGAGGTAGACCTCTGAATTATGTTGTCTCATTAAAAATACTTGCAATTAGAATCGGTTTAAACTTGTTGTGGAGATATGGCAACCTAAAGTCACTTTTTTCGACATTGGCCCTCCCCTTATACAGGTATATGAACTACGGATCACTAGTCAAATGAGCTATACATGATTGTATGGAAAACGGACTGAATACTGTCACAATCACATCATGTATTGTTATACATAATATACATTGTTTAAGTTTGATATCAGAGAGAATAATCTCATAATCCCATCGCAATACTATCATTCCATTTTAGAATTTCATAGTAACAGCACTATACATTATTGATAAGTAAATATTTGTTTACAAAGAGAATATGCTTTTATATTATCATTTGCTCTATACGAGTTGTATTATTGTTATCATTATTATTGTTATTATTAATATTATTATTATTATGGTTATTATTTGTATTATTATTAATACTAATATTGATATCATGATTATGATTATGATTATTATCATTATCATTATCATTATCATTATCATTATCATTATTATTATTATCATCATCATAATTATTATTATAATAATTGAATTGAAATGTATTAGGTCCATGATCATTACACAGACATTTTTTTTCAACTGGTTACATTAATGAATTGACATAAGCATGAGGGGCCGTTTGTAAAATTATTATTTGGACAAATTATATGTTATATAATCATTATTTACATATAATGCAAGTTAATGTAAACCCCTCAAAAAAAGTTCGGAAACTCAAGTTTGATCGATCATATCTCTCGTATTTTTTAATAAGAATACTCGAAATCGGTGTCACAATAAAGCCTCATTATATACCTTTCAAACGGTGCATTATGTGTAGTGATTATGCAATTGGGGCGATTGCAGTAGCCCAGAGAATAGGGGGAGGCAGGAAGTGAAATCTCGCAAAATGGCCCCAATGCATTCAATTTACGAGTGCATGACTGTGTTGATCAGTTGGTTACAGTCCGTTATTCCGAAGGTTCGTTATTCCGAAGGTTCGTTATTCCGAAGGTTCGTTGATCCGAAAATAAAATCGGGTTCGTTATTCCGAAGGTTCGTTAGTCCTAAAATGAAATAGGGTTCGTTAATCCGAAAATTAAATAAATACGACGTAGAAAAGAATTGAGTTGATTTGATTTTGAGCAGTGTGGACTTGGGAAAGGGGATCAATCTTACTGTAATTGCCGTGGCTGCATGGGGGGTGGGGGAGAAGGGGAGGGGGCAAAGAGTGGCTTTACAATTCTAGTCAAATTGTATTGTATTTTTCTTTGTAAAACAGTGCAATAAGAATGAGATATCTATATTTATATCTTTCTCATGTAAACAAACATGAAATAAAACCAAAATCAATTTGATATAATTATAATTATGTCATAAAGTTAGATTTTGCTGCTTGATATCAGTCCAAAATCACATTTTATTTGTCTGAATTGTATGTATTTCATCATAAATAGCAAGGGAAATTGAAACTGTGCAATATTTAAATTGATTTGGGAGGGGCCCATGACATCCCCCCACCACTACGCCAGTGCACACACACACACACACACACACGCACACACACACACGCACACACACCCTATTTCATTTTCGGATTAACGAACCCTAATTCATTTTCGGAATAACGAACCTTCGGAATAACGAACCCGATTTCATTTTAGGAATAGCGAACCTTCGGAATAACGAACCTTCGGAATAAAGAACCTTCGGAATAACGAACCTTCGGAATAACGAACCCGATTTCATTTTAGGAATAGCGAACCTTCGGAATAACGAACCTTCGAAATAACGAACCTTCGGAATAAAGAACCTTCGGAATAACGAACCTTCGGAATAACGAACCTTCGGAATAATGCAACAAATGTTCGGATTAACGAACCCTATTTCATTTTCGGATTAACGAACACTCAGGTATAGGAAATTTGCGTGTTCGGAATAACGAACCTTCGGAATAACGAACCTTCGGAATAACGAACCGCGATCAGTTTTCTAAAGGTTAACATTCTATTGAATACTGCCACCCTTTCCATTCATCAAAATTGTTGAATTGGATACCATTTTAATGGAAATTATCTCTTCATTACGATGGCATATTAATCGTAAGGATTATGCAAATGGAGTGTGTGCAGCGAACCGGAATATGGAGATGGGTCGAGTGTGAAATCAGACAAAAAGATATGGAGTTGACAAAAAATCAGAGCGTTGCATTTTTTTCGAGCTTTTGGGAGGATTTTTTAGCATTTCAAATAAAATATTCATGATCAAATATGATATCAACGGAAAGCCCAACAACTCTTCTGTATGAAAATGTGAAATTTATAATGATTTTTGTAAAGGGCGGCTGCAGGGAGATGAATGGGAGGGAGCCTCAAAAGTGACCCATTTTGAAACGCTCTGATTTCAAGGCACTATTTATGCGTTTTCAATTGAATTCCTCTCATTCATGGCCAACTCATTCAAGTCGCATTACATCCTCTACACAATGGTATACAGATACCGACACCAAATCAGAGCGTTTTGAAATGGGTCACTTTTGAGGATCCCCCACATTCATCTCCCTGCAGCCGCCCTTTACAAAAATCATTATAAATGTCACATTTTCATACAGAAGAGTTGTTGGGCTTTCCGTTGATATCCATTTAAATCATGAATATTTTATTTGAAATGCTAAAAAATCCTCCCAAAAGCTCGAAAAAAATGCAACGCTCTGATTCAATAGAATGTTAAACTTTAGAAAACTGGTCAACACAGTCTTGCACTCGTAAATTGAATGCATTGGGGCCATTTTGCGAGATTTCACTTCCTGCCTCCCCCTATTCTCTGGGCTACTGCAATCGCCCCAATTGCATAATCACTACACATAATGCATCGTTTGAAAGGTATATAATGAGGCTTTATTGTGACACCAATTTCGAGTATTCTTATTAAAAAATACGAAAGATATGATCGATGAAACTTGAGTTTCCGAACTTTTTTTGAGGGGTTTATATTTTTATTTGTAAATAATTCTTAACCAATTTTCATTATGACATTGGCACCCAAAATTGCTGGCTGTTTTGTGGTGAACACGTAAACAAAACATGATGATAACAAGAACATGTGTTTGAGTAACTTACCCCTGTTAGTTTGCTTGCGTGTATGTCAAGAAGCACAGCGTGTACAAGATGCAGTACATAGCAAATCATATCTTTTGTGAGTTACTGAGCTTTTGGTTGCACGTTACTTCAATCCGTATTCCTCAATCTTGATATCCTCTACTGCAATTTCCCATTGATGGAAGGCTTATTTCATACGACACTCAATAATGAATAATTAAAGTGTCATTCTTGGAGGGGTATCTGATGCTCACGAAGAAGAAATAGTAGTATGACATAGCGCAAACGGCATTACGGCGACTGCAATCAGTAATGTTACAGGAGCCGTTTGGTGGAAGTAGAAACAAAGGAGTGCATTGGGACCACTGCGGTCAACTTATTTTGTGGAATATAATTTTAAACGATCTGTATGTAATTATTTTAATTCACAAGCGAGGTTATACATTTAGATTGACCTCTATATATCAGGGTACTATGGAGTCTGGACAGAATTCAACGTACCTCGTCTCGATCTCGATTTCTGATTCTTATAATGGTAGTGAATAGTTTATTGATTAATGATGAGTGATTTACGACCCGCGGTGGCCGGAGCGGGCGGGGTATATGTTGGAGGAAAGGTACAGTTGTATTGAGGTGAAATAGAGAGAAATATTTTCTGCAATTTACAACCAGGCGAAGGAAATGGTTTCAAAGGGGGAAATGTTAAATAATAATAATAATAATAAAGCGGTCTTGTAATGCGCCAATTCCACCTTTTTCAAGGTGCTCAGGGCGCAGTAAACTCATCTTTACACACACAAAAAGAAGGGGAAAAAGGGACAACAAAAACAAAGAACATAATTATGGAACATAAACATATAAACACATACTGGGAATCTAAGTGGATCGAATGATAACAATAATTAAAACAAAATAATTATATATGTACGATGTTATTTATAAGCACTATATTCTTACCAGGCGCCATGTTTCAGCACCATGGGCGTAGGGGCACGTTCTTTGGGGGGGGGGGGGGGGGGGGGGGGGGTGCTGAAGTTTTTCCCCCGAAATTTCATGAAAAGCAAAACAAACAAACAAAAGGGGGGGGGGGGGGGGTCCTCGCCTTTTTGATGCCCGAAAATGGTTAAGGCAAAAATAAAACATGATTGTGGGGGAGGGTGTGGGAGGGGGCGTGGGGGTCCCCCTCCCCCATGGTAGGGAGCTTTTGCAATTTTTCACTCGAAAAAATGCAATCTGGTGCATACCTTGGAGGGAAATTTGATAATAGAGGTTTTCCCATTCATTTTAACACTTCTGTCATTCAATTTCTTTAATTGTACTTCAATTTCGTCCCGAGAAACCAACAGACCGTAAACCCCAACTTCAATTTCGTCAATTATCAATCTAATTCGTCATTTGTCAATCAATTTCAAACACTTCGCATTAAAAATCGTCAGTTGGCATTGGAATTCGTCTCCGCCGCTGAGCGAGTGGTGAATTCGTTTTTGTTCAACCAATTTCGTGATTTTGTCATTCAAATTCGTCACATGGTATAACCTCATATGCCTGTGTCATGACTATGTAGATGGTTAGGAAGATATGTGTGAGTGTGTATGTGTGTCGTGTGTACGTGTGCGTGTGTACATATTATATGTTTTCCTTGGATTTTCCTTTAGATTGTGGGGGAGGGTGTGGGAGGGGGCGTGGGGTCCCCCTCCCCCGTGGTAGGGAGCTTTTGCAATTTTTTACTCGAAAAAATGCAATTCAGTTTTCAGTTGCAACACCTTTCGGGACTGTCAAAAAGTGCTAGGAATCTGAGGCGATCAGAATCCTGAAGCATGTTCAATTTGGAAGAACTCTATCCAGAAAACTTGCTCTTTAGTGAGATCTTACCATCTTTAATCTTAGCTAACCCTTCCAACATCAGCAGTGACAAATATGATTGTACTCTAGCCATTATTGCATCGTTATCATAACACAATAATGAGTGAGAATACCAAATGTATGCAATGAATGTCCATCCCCATTTTCAGTGCAAATACGCAAATCGGCACAAATGCGTTTTTGTATGCAATCACACATGTCATACTTGTAAGGAGCATCTGAAAGAAACTCTTCCCCTTAAATATGGTTCCAAATTACCTAACGATTTTTCATGTTATCATATTTTAATATAGGTTTTCCCATCCATTTTCAAACAATCGTCATTCAATTTCAATCATTGTTAACTTCAATTTTGTCCGGAAAGTCTTTTGCCGATCGTATGTAATGTTCGATTTCGTCATTCATCACACAAGTTCGTTCTTTCGCAACCAAGTTCGTCAATGTACCGATCGTTTTAGTCAAAGCTCATTCAATTTCGTCCGATCACTCCTGCCGGTGTACAATGTGATGATCAATTTCGTCATTAGGCATTTAATTTCGTTATTTCCCATTCAAATTCGTCAAACAATATTGAAAGCTGTATTTGATACTTTGTTTCATCATCTCTTCATTATTATCCTTTATTTATTTGAACCCAGATTCTATCTTTGTTTTGTGTCTCGGAAATTCATACAATTTTCGTCTATCGTCTATTGAACAATTTTGTATTTGTATATCATTAATTTGATATGGTAATGTGTCTCCCAACACAGATCAATCAATCAGACTTTTGGTTAATTATCGTTTTGTGAATTGCAATATCGAAATGAATTGTTTGTGATCAGTTTATCGTTTTATAAACAATTATTATTGAAGTAATTGCTTTTGAAATGAATTGTATGAGCTTCCATAGAAAAATACATATGAACCAGAGCAACCAGACTATACATGACGAATTTGAACGACTAAGTCTTGAATTCGGATGACCAATGACGAATTTGAACTTCACATTGTGCGTCTTATAACCAGTCGGGACGAATTCCATTGCAAAATGACGAATTCGAATAGGCCAATTTTGAATTAGAATGACCATTGATCAATTAGAATGGTAAATGACTAAATCGAATGTAGCAATTGCAGTTTCCTAACTTCTCGGGACGAAATTGAAGTAAACATTGATTGAATTTGATTGACGATAGTTTGAAAATGGATGGGAAAACCTATAGTTGTTTTCCTGACGACCATTCTTTTTGATACTGTAATATGTTATTTCCTATTGTGTGAACCGAACGGACTTCCTTTGTATTTTACAATTGGACTAATATATGAAATGAAAGAATGACGAAGGAATTAATGGTTTACTTGTCTACAAGTGACACTTCATGGTTCTAAACCTTTATTTGTGAATTCAAGCCTATGTTATTAATACAGTCCACATGGTAAATGAACAATTTAAAAAAAAGTTTGGAAAGTTTGATGAACCCACCTATTTCTCATTTATTTGAGCCATGTTTGTATCCTTGTATGCATCAGTGTATTAGCTAATTTTCTCTTCTCTAAAATGACACCACATTTGTCATGGTTGCTTGCCTAATGGCCAAGTGCCTCCCCTTTGTGGGCCTCAAAGAATGTGCAAAATTGACCAGCATACTATTGCTATAGGATGAATAAATGAATGGGTGAATAATAATAATAATAGTAATAACGATAATAATAATAATAATAATACTAGGTTTTATTTATATAGTGCCTAATACATGTATGATGCAATATCATCTCTAAGCACTTTATACTATATTTACCCTGGTCATAGGATACAATGCAAACCAGCACACATTGTGTGTTGTGTGCACCATCTCCACTCCCTGGGGAGCATTCCTTCCAAGCGGCTCATGGGCATTGAGAAGATCATTCACATTAAGGCTTTAGTTGTTTATTGCATTAGATACTGCACAGATACTGGTCAATTTGGCACATTCTGTTTGAGAATGTATGTAGTATGTACATGTACTCTCTATTGGAAAGGGTTACAACTTGTCATGACTCATGACCTCCAATAATTATGTAATAATAATAATGTTGATTAAAGGGTTAACATTCGTTTAAAAACATACAATTTCTTTCACATCAAGATACTTAAAAGGGATAGTTGAGTATTGGTCAAACTTAACTTTAGTAACCAAAACCGGTACAAAATAATAGTTATAACTTCACCATGCTCGAAAAGTATACACAATTACAAATGACTAAGTAAATCCCCTGTATCATTCAAAAAGAGCCGTTACAACTCAAGAGGGCGCTCTCTAAAAGAATAATTGGTTTTAGCCATTTTTCATACAAAATTGTGCATTTAATGTTTTGTTAAAATAATGATTCAATAGAGATATCATCAACAACTTTTTAAAAACCTATTCAGATGTGTTTAAAGTAGTCTTCAAGCATTTTTTAATTTTTTCTAAAAAGTCAAAATATCCCCTGGTGAAGAATTACCGATTTTGTTCAAATAAAGTTTATTATGTCATTAAAATTGTATGTTCTTTCAAATTTGACAGTCTGTTTTTCATTATCTCACAAACAAATATTTTGTGAAGTGCCCCCCTTTACAAACACTCAACTATCCCTTTAATACGTTTGGGAGTTTGGGCATAATCAGCCCAGAAATGAGACAAAAACATAGTGCTTTGAAGATCAAACATTTGAAACAAACTCAATGAAATAGATATTTCTGATATCAGTAGTATATTTATTAATGTAATTATATGTAACAGCTTTAGTGTTTCATACATTCCCACACTACAATGATACTTGAATTTGAATAATTTTGGCAACTTCATAGACTGATATCCTTAGCAATAAAGTTATGTCAGGAATATACCAATCTGGTTTCAAGTCTATAGGACCATAACTGGGTACTTCCAAGAGTACAAGAAAAGGTAATTTGAATAGGTTATAACCGTGATGCAACATGTCAGGTGTAATATTGTCTCCTAAACAATCACGAGTGGTTCTAAGAGACCCTTTTTCCAGCATGCTAGACATACTTGAAGCCCCCCAGATATGGCAAATGTAGACTTGATACTGGATTGTTCTACAGCTACAGTAGAACCTCATAATAAAAGAAGTTTGAGTGAACGTTTAGTATTGAATCAAAGAAGGCAAATAAAGAAGAAACCTAGAAAGATCTTCCACTGCGTGCAGTCGAAAAATTATGCCTTCGCACAATTTTAAAATCAAGCCCAAATTAACATGCAGTAAATTAATTCTTTAAATTCAATGTTGATGGTAATCCACCCAACAGTTCTTAAGATATCATAATTACAAACTATATTTGCATACTAATTATGTAACTCATTGCGGAAATAGTAATCATTCGCTAACGATATTTGTTTGTCTCGCAATGTGCTGTCAACAAGGAATCTAAAGATCACGACATTTCATGCGCCGCTGCAACACTTAGTCAGGTGATACAAATATGTTGTATATTTGCATATATATAACGAGCCATGACCTTGACCTTTGCCCTCATGAGTGACCCCAACATCAGATAAGGTTACAAGCTCCCCATAGATGATACATACAGGTACCAAGTTTGTTCAACTCTGTTTTTGAGATATCGCAATTACAAGCTATGTTTGCATATATAATGAGCTGTAAGTTTGACCTTATGACCCAACGATCTAATCAATGTATTAGCTTGTTGGCAGAGGCATACAACAACAAAAACTGTCATATCATTAAAGGGTACCACCACCCAAAAATAATATTCTTATTAAAGAAAGGTAACATCCTTAGTATTCCATTCCATCAACAAGTTCACAAAAATATGTTTCCAGAAAGAAAAAAAAAATTGGAAACGCATCACCATTCTAAAGCATGCGTTCATGCAGTCTGAATTACGCAGACTGCTATGAGTGCTGTGAATTGCAATGCGTGCAGAGCGAACGAATCGCCCGGGAATCTATTGTTTGCAAACGTGCGCATGAATAGCATTGGCGCACTCGCAAATGGTTGACCCGTATGGAACCAGGAAATAGCAGTGGTTCCGTAAGTGGTGGAAATTAATTGCTTTGTTTATGAATTACAGAACCCTTTGCAAAATGTTGGGTATCTATTTGATATCACAAAACGGTACCAAAACATATAATAATGTGTTGTTCTTTGCCCGGTGGTCCCCTTTAACATCATCTATTCAGATGATACCAATAATGTGTATCAGCCATGTATTTTGTCAATGAGGCACAGTATTCATTTATTACTTATTCAGCTAATTTGTGTCAACGAATTCTCCCCAAAGTGAACCTAACACAACATCTGTATAAAAATTACTTTAATTTAATTACTTTCCATGATAAAGGTAATGATTACATGTAACTATCTAGAACATTGTGCAATTTCAAATCCCTTAGAAACTAGATGGATAATGATGCCTCTGCCATTGCACAATTAATACATTAAAGGGGTAGTTCAGTTTTGGTATAGAGGGCGCTGCACGAAATAATTTGTTGTGAGATAATGAAAAACTGAGTGTAAAATTTGAAAGAGCATACAATTTTGATCACAGAATAAATTTTATTTGATCAAAATCGGTTCACAATCGGCTGAAATATCAATAAATAAATCTGGGCCCCAGATTTATTTGATGATTTTTTTGTTAAAATGCTTACACTTTTTCAACAAATTTAAAGAGGTTTTTAAATAGTTGTTGATGATCTTTCTATTTAAACATTATTTCAACAAAACATATATGCATCATTTTGTATGAAAAATAGTTGAAACCATTTTTTTTTTAGAGAGTGCCCTCTCGTGTTTCATGACCCCAAAATATAAAGGCTACAATGGCATCCTGAGACATTCAGTTCTTGAGACAATAGCATATCTTTACCCGTTGGCATTGAAAGCAGACGACAGTGGTCCATTAAATATTGATTATTTTCGTTATTGGGAATATTTAAGAGGAAATAAGTGACAAGCAATGACAGGAGTTATGCTCTCATCACAGCTAGTAAGTCAAAAGGCTAGGATTTCCTTCACTTTAACCCTAACCAGGCTGCGACTTTTCGCATAATAATCCCGCAACGCGCGCAGGTATTGCCGCGCGACTTCATGAGTTTTTTCATTGAAGTCTTGCACAACTTTTGAGACGAAATTTCAACGGGGTATACCGTTCTAAAGTCACGTGACCTTTTGTAAGTGAACGTCGGCCCGAACATCGCTAAATTTTGTGATTTGTGTACAAAACCTATGGAAAATGATTTTTTCCTAGAATACACAAAACCCTCATTATTTTTCATTGTAATCACTGCAATCGTTTAATTTTGGGCTAACAATGGCTGGATAATGGTCAAGAATTTATTCCATTGAAAAAAAAAAATAAAAAACATAAGTTGACAAAATAAAGAAATACATACGAAATTCAAAAAACAAAGAAATACATAAGGAAAATTTTGGCTGTCGCAATTTTTAATACATGTTCAAAACCTGCTAACTAAGTCATAAAGAATATTCATGCACAAAATTAGCATATTCTGAGCAATATTTGGTGATTTACAGACAAAAAGGGGATTTCTGCCTAAATTTGCATAATTAATTAAAAATTGATTATTTAAAAAAACAAAACAATGCAATCTTGTAATGATGCAAGCTATCTGTGTGCCAAATTTTGTGGCGGACGCATGTTCGACGGCCGAGATCTCGGGGGGGTGGGGGGGGGGGGGGGGGGGTGGTGGAATCCACGGCTCAAAAGTGAGAGACTATAAGCCCCACAAATACAATTACAAATAAAAGCATCTGTTCAGTTTGAGAAGTTGTAGGTCATTTTCACTGTTTCACTTCACACATTTCCTCACTTAAGAAGAATAGCTAAACAAATGTTTATAAATCTGTGGAACGGTGGAAGACAGGAGACAATAATAAAATAATACCTCAGTCCCCCTCGTGTGAAGGCATAACAGATATAATGTAAAGTTTTTATATTTTCTGATACCAAAACCCTCGATCAGAAAAGTCCTACAACGACTCCCTTTCCCTTTTATGCTTCTTTTTCTTCTTCGCTGGAGGGGCTCCATTGAATTCCTCCTCAGTCCCATCCACCTCTATCTGTGTAGTCCTTGGAGAGCCATCACCAGAGCCATTCACATTACTACCAACAGAATGGTCCGCTTTCCTCTTCCTTTTCATCTTCTTACTCTCTTCCAAATCGCATGAAACTGGCTCCTTCTTAATCTTGAGGGTGCCTGATAAAGTGTTACTGCTATGATCTCCTTCATCATTATCTAGAGTAGTGGTATTGCTGTTGGCAATATCTTCTTCTTGAAGGTCACCTCGGCTTCCTTCTTTCCTCTTCTTCTTCCGCTTCTCCTTCTTGTACGTTTCATCAACAAATGACTGGTCACAGTCCACTACTATCTCCTCCTTCATGGTCAACCTTGAACTCTCATCATTTAGAGCTGTTTCACTTTCACGTTTCTTCTTCTTCTTTTTCCCCGAACTTTGGAGCATGGCTGAAGACTCGTCAAGGTCGGCTGGTTCTTGCTTGATAGTTGGGACTGTCTCTTTCCGTGTGTTGAGGGCGCTTCTGTGATTTGTTTTCATTTGACTTTCTACGACCTCACAAGACACATCATCATCAAATGATTCTTTCTTTATGACGATATCGAACACGTCTTGATCAGGTTGGTCAAGTTTCTTTTTCTTTTTCTTCTTTTTCTTCGGCGGGATTCCTTCTACAGACATATCCAGCGTTGAACTAATTTCATTATCACCTTGTCCACTGACATCAGCTCTTTCAAATTTATTGGCGTTGTCAGACATTTCCGTCTTTATAGTCCGGACGGGACTAACTGAACTTGCACCAATATGAATAGACGTTTGCGTATCCTCTCCTCTCTGCACGTTTTCTTCCATTTCCACTTCATCACTTTTCCTCTCCTTTTTCTTCTTCTTTTTCTTCTTGTTGGTTGGCTGATCATCCTCTCTTGGCTGTGACTCTAGAGGGCGCTCAATACTCTCCTCAGGGTCGCTGAAGAAGCCACTGTCGTGCTTCTGTTTGCGAGGTGCGCTGTCATCAGACTGAGGAACCTCTTCTGCATTCTCAGACTCCGGTCCGTTGACCTGAAGATCAGCAAACCTGCATTAAAACAAGTAACATTAGCAATTTATGAATAAAGGACATTTTAAAAACATACTTAGATAATAAATCAGATCAAAATACAGTCAAACCTGTGTATAGTGACCACCCAAGGGAAGCAAGAAAGGCCACTGTAGAAAGGTGACCTCAATAGACCGGTTTTATAACAAGGCGATAGCCGTAAAGTGTCTCGCCCACTTGTGCGCACTTGACCTCATTTGACCTACTTTGACCCCAGAATATCATGGAGGCCAATATAGGGCACAGGTCTACCAATCAAGTTTGGTTACAAACGGATGCAGGGTTCGAAAGTTATCAACCCTAATAGACTCTTGCAGGTAAAATTTCACATTGACCCTCATTTGACCTTGACTTACTTATGTGACCTTTGACCCCAGAATATCGTGGAGGCCAATGTAGGGCATCTACCAATCAAGTTTGGTTACAAACACTTATATGACCTTTGACCCCAGAATATCGTGGAGGCCAATGTAGGGCATCTACCAATCAAGTTTGGTTACAAACAGATGCAGGGTTGGAAAGTTATCAACCCTAATAGAATCTTGCAGGTAAAACTTCACACTGACCCTCATTTGACCTTTGACCTACTTATGTGACCTTTGACCCCAGAATATTGTGGAGGCCAATGTAGGGCATCTACCAATCAAGTTTGGTTACAAACATGTTGTTGTTGTTGTTTAGTTTGGTGGCAATCAGTCAAATCTGACTATTGTTGCCAATTGCTTTTCTATTGATTTCATCTTCACATATTTAAAAAATATTATACAATTTTATATATCATTAACAAATTATTTCTATGGCACCGCTAAAAATATTGCGATATTTCATTTTTTTTCTTTTCTCCTACCTTATTATGAATATTACTTTTATATACAAAAATATAAAAATTTTCCGTATTTCAATAACAAAGCCCACCTCTCACATCGGGACTCCCGCCACATGTGGAAGTGGGCCTCTTATGGTCAAAACGATCCTCTTACAACACATAATTATAATAGTATAATAATAAAGCGAAATCAAACTTTGGTTACAAACAGATGCAGGGTTGGAAAGTTATTCAAATTTTGTAAGCGTCACGGACGGTGGGCTCGACAAAAACTGATTTTGAGTGCAAGGGATCACTTTTTGTGGCCACTCCAGTCAGGTAGGCTGCTATAGACAGGTGGCCACTATTACAAGCTTGACTGTACATCTTTTGCATAGGCAGCATTAAAACATCCATGGGTCTTTTTTCATGGTACAATCTCGCTTCCTTTTACATTCTCTTCATTTTGTGCAAATCTGCAAACAAACTTCAGTCATAGAAGTAAAGATGGGTCTGTTGGATAAGAGAATGGAGCAAAAAGTTATGTGTCAACATACGGATACAACTAACATGTTCAAGTCAAATTGACCCAATCAAAACAATGAGGTACTCTGGCCTATTTATACATGTGTACATTTTCAACATTGAAAAACACTTGCTTGTTTTGTCTGACCACTGGAGGCTGCCAGGTTTTCCAACGGTATCGCACGAGACGTCATCTGAGCGCATCTGGGTGTTTACTAACAAAAGTGTGCCATGTAATTGCTGTTGTTGAATCTGTTGCTATGTCAGTCGCTATGCAAGCCACTTTTGTTAGTTTGTTTGGCAGCCTCTAGTATTCAATCAAAACAGATGATAGTGGTTCAAAAAACATTAGTTATTTTCATTATTAGTGATACCCAAGAGGAAATATATATTTAGAAGTGATGGGAATTATGCACTTATTAAAGGAGGGGCGCAATCCCGGCTTTGATTCAGCTTTATAGCTTTGAATATGTGCCTTTATTGATATACCACATTCTTTTCTTTTTTTAAATCCTTAAGTTGGGCAAAAAAGGAAAATTTCATGCACATTTTTGGCTCTTTTTCGCGTCGGCGTTCCATACTCCTAAAAAAGTAATGTTAGCGGAGCGATGAGCTCATGAGTCATGACGTCACCGGCAGGCAATAACACGGAAGAGCGAGAATTGTTTACAACGTGGTTCAATGCAAACACGTTGACTTGCTAGTAATACAAACTCGTATTTGCTTGAAAATTGAGGATTAACTGAAATTGCCTCAGGAATGAATTTTAGCAAGATGCAGCAACACATCTAAGGAAAGTATTAGCCTGCACCGTTTTCCATAAGGATCCACGTATGAGGCGGATTTAGAACTCAAAGGTTAAATTAACGAGGGCCGACTGGGAAGGACCTAGCGAGTGTGTGCAGGTCTGCCAGAGTTTCGGGGGGCCGCGCGGCAAGACAGGTTATGCTCTCGCGTGCTAGCTGCCGCGCCAACTACCTATGTATACTATTACAAGTTCTGAAAAGTAACGAAAATGCAAGATTATTACGATCGCACCTATTCTAGACTATTTCTTAATTTACTTACATGTTTGCATGGCTTTTCAAACAAATACAAGAACGATTACCTTAGATGGACAAATCTATCACTTTCGTGGCCTCTTTGACAATGTTTATTGTTTTTTTCTCTGTCTTCTAATGCCGACAGAGAAAAAAAAAAAAAAATTAACTGAACTTAGCGCTCTTTTGTAGTTTTGTTGTTAATTTGCAAACGGCGTAGACTACGTGTATGATATCGATGCCCAGAAATTGATTGACTATGTTCAACCTCCCGCACGCTCGCCAACGACTTGAGTTTTGGATTTGTTTACTTCGGGGAAAAGTAATATTTTGCTCAAAACTGAGGTAATTCTGAATGTTCTGTAAATATATTTCCGTAAATATTGTTAAATAGATCCATCAAAGCAATGATGCTTGTCATTTTATTGCTGCATAAAAAGATGAATTTGAGTGCGAAACACCGCATTTTTGTACACCAATATGTTTTGAGACGTGATCGGATGAAGCCGCCACTTATTATGGTTAGGCTAGGCCTGGGCTAGCCGCAGCGCTCGTGCGTGCTGATGGCCGGAAGGCCTGTCTGCGAGGGGGCTGGGTATACGATTGCTATAATCATATCGGAGACTTCCTCGAAGCGATTTTAGAGTGAGTATGCGCCTTTATTTGGCAATTATATTTGTTGTATTTGTGGAGACAAATAATGAAATAAGAATTATAATAATGGTGTCTGCAATTATGGGGAAATTGTCATGAATTTGCTCAGCCACGCTCAACAAATCTGTTCGGTTGCACCTCTATCACTTCCATTCCATTTTGGCTGCCGACGCACAATTTGGAATTTTATCTTCAGGAACTGTCAATTCAAAACTCGATTCTGACTCTGATCCAGATCTTTCGTCTAATTCACGCTCACTGTTAGACTCAGATGAATCTGGGTGTGGATCCTCCATAATTATAAACTCAAACAAATGTACGTAGATATTTAAAAAAATCGAAATAATATCTCTCTGTCAATGTGATTAGATGCGCTCAGCGTGTACGTCTATGACAATTAGAGTATCGGGGATCCTGTGATTGCCTGCAGATGACGTCACAACTATGACGTCATTTTTCTTCGCCCGAACTCAATTTTTTTGGGGGGCACTTTCAAAGTAAATTTTCAGGTCCTCATATCATTTATAAATAATTTTCCAAGTGCAAAACAGTTGTTTTATTCGAAATCTACATGTAAGTGGCTTTCTGAAGGGCTAAAAAGCCATTTTCAGCTGATTTTCTTGTCACCATACCTTTAATAACAGTACCTAAGTGAAAATTCCAGCATGTCATTTCCCTATAACTGTTACCCCTTTGAGTGGGGTCTACTGCAAAACCCAAGATTGACAATGTGTGTACCTTTCATCTGTCGGAAAGCCCTGTATCGCCAGGATGCCATTCTTCCCTCGGATGCATGTCACCTTGGCTGTGACCTTTGACCCCCGTGCCAGCCTCTGCTCCACATCGGGACCACGGAGAGGTAGTGAGAGATTGAACCAGTTATGGACTAGACAGCTCACATGATCACCAGCAAACTCGTTGACAACACACTGTAGCAAATGAGAAAACGCATTCAGTAGAATTGTAGACATTAAAATTAACAGACACATGTCTTAATGTACACTCTCTCCTATTGCCTTCGGGCCAGCAAAAATGCATAAAACTCTTATTTTGGAGGCCCGATCGGGCAAGCAGATTTTCAACCCGACATTGACAAAATTAGAAAAATCTTGTTTTCTTCACATTAGACCACCGGGCGAGGGTGAAAATTTGTTACTTCTGTGACACCCCTCGTACAGTTACATTTTAAGTAGATTGTTTATAAATATATTTAAGTATGGAATCAATATCTCGTCAATCGCGAAACGTGCACATAAGTTCATAAAATGAAAAAAATCATCGAAAAATATTGATTTACTTGGATAAATTTTGTCCAATCGATGTGCGTCTCTCAAGTACGGATTACAGTGCATCATGGTCATAGGCCAATCACAAGCATTGTTTTAAACCGCGCGCCTTATATACACGGCACAAACAATAATGTATCCAATCCCAGTGCATCTTTCATTGGAACGTAACGCGATCCCGTTAGCAAGAGCCAATCAGATTGCTTGTTTTATCGTTGCGCTAACATCATTGCTCTTCCCGCCGGGCCCATGGGGCACTGGTCGGCTACGAAAAGAGGCACCAGGTAGGCCTAACACAAACGTCATCAGCATGAATATGGGAGGAAAGCCTTGTTTCTATTTCATTTTCTACATTTGGGGTAATCTTACGAAAGGACTACCTTCCAGATGCATGCTGATGGCGATTGCATTATGGCTCTGTTTTTTTTTAAGGTGCCAAAAGGCTTAATAGCACTTTGAGGGCATATATTTTTTTTAAAATACAGAACTGAAAACTTATTTTTGTGTTTTCTTATAGTATCCACCTAGATTGATCTCCCATACCTTAATGAAAATATATTGATTTATATTTATATACGTCAGATGACCCTAAAGGGCTAATTGTTTACGGAAATTTGTCAACCAAAAAAGGGTTCAATTGTGTTCTGGTATAAAAAACACTACGGCTTTCCAGTTTTTATTTTTTGCTTATTATGAACAAGTGTGAGTTGAACTTTCAGAAAATAAACAGTGCTGCAAATTAAAAGTAATATCCTGACCGCACAATGCCACCGAAAATGGTGTTTCGGACGTTACATCTTCCGTAAACAATTTTACCCCTCGTTACCCCTACCAGTATCATAATTTAATGATATGATTTCAGCATGAAAACTAAACTTATAGTTAACTTATCATATTGCCTAAAAAGGAAACAAGAATTATTTCTTAAGCCAACAGTTAACAAAAAAAAATAATGAAATGCACACATGGTGTCATTTTCCGTAAACAATTTTGTAACGTCCGAAACAATCTTTATTAGGATATAATTAGAAAAAGGGGAATAACACAAGCTACTTTTTATTTCACTTTTGAAGAGACTTGATGTACCCTCCTAACACCGAAAAAAATAATGTAATAGCTCATTGCGTTATGATTATATATTCAAAATTAACTTTCCGTTAATGAAACGTCCGAAACAAAAAATGTAACTTACATTATAAGCTCATAAGTCACAGGAAAGGGCACATTATATGAATCAATCATCATAATATGAAATAGTATTCATTTTGAAACAAATTTACACATGAATTGGGTAATTAATTGCCAAAACAAATGTTTGAGATCAACCAATGTAAACAAATGTGTTTCGGACGTTACACAAAATTGATATTTTACTGCATTTATTTTCAAAATGATAATATATGGTTATTATTATTCATTTAGATCATGTAAATGAAACATAATCATCAAAATACATGTTTTAATAACATTTAGATGCTTAGTCTGCCCCAAATCCACAATTTTTCTCAGCTAATTTGTAACCACTAAAGTTTTACAAGACACTTGATATAGTGAATGATATGACTAATCTACTTGGGAACAATAACCTTTCTTTTGTGGAACTGAAACACTACCTGCTGCAACAACTCCTGTATTTTGTTTACCATTTACAGAATCTTTTGTATGGTATTGTGAGCTCGTTTCGGACGTTACAAAATGGTGTTAACTAACACACATTTTGATTGCACAAAAAATTCAATTTGGAACATTTAAAAAAGTATTATCTACATTTTTCATGATGTATATGCTTCCTGCATCAGCAAAAGTGTTTTGAAAAATAAATGATCAGTTATTTGTCTCTGGGAAGGAACTTTTATTTATAAAATGTGAGGAATTGCTATTTTGCCCCAAGGCCATAATTGTTCATGTTGTAAAGTACACAGAACTACATGTATACTGATTTTGTTTTTTGTATCATATCAAATGCATTATTAGGTTGATTGCCTTTATAATGTTCTATAAGAAACATATAGTCTCTGTTTCATTATTCATTTAGTGGAAATATAGACATTTTCATTAACAAAGCCTTTTAGTGGTATACAAAAGTACAGTAACTATGCTAAATTTACTCTTCTGATATCATTCATTAGTTGCAAAATATGTTTTTCCATACTTAAACTTGATAAGAAGAAAATAATCTGCGTTGATCCACAAGTTTTGCTGACACTAATTAAAATGTTTTAAATCATTTCATTTCATTTCATTTCATTTCATTTTCAACAAAAGTATAATTTACAGAATGATACACTGACAAAAAATATTCTTACAGAAGTCATGAAATACATAATATACACAATACAAGTCAGTAATAAATAATAATTGTTGAAAATGGAGGGCGCTGCTAAAAAGCAAAGCTTGTAGTGTGCAGCGCCCTCAAGAGTTACTCTTACATTACCTTAAACTACTAGATGTACTAATACTACTACTACTACTACTACTACTACTAGTAATAATAATAATACTACAAGAGAGTCTCTCCCCTATGATGATAAATTTAAAACAAATACAAATGTATACCTACAACCAATGGAAACTACTACTTAGAATGAAACCAAAAAAGAAGGGGGGAACAAAAAGAAGAAAAAAAAAAAGAAAGAAAATCTACATGTTAAAACAAAAGCTAGTTTTGAAATACTATATGCCATGTAAACTATAGGTACACCAAGATAATTCCTTATCTTATTCTTAAGACAACTAGCTGTACCCGCGGAAATCCGCGGGTTTTTGTGAGAGAAAGGCGATGATGAAATAACGATACTTTAAATCTTTACTATTCCCAGAGTCATAATTTAAATAGTATAAGACAAAATAAACACGGGCGACTCAATCCCGCCCCACAACCCGTCGTTGGACGGGGCCCCGACGCATTAGGGTCCCGTCCAACGATATCGGGCCAATGTATAACAAAATCATAATGGTTTAGTACCCATGGAAAGTTATTCAATTATCCCCCATATTTTATAGAGTCCATAATTTGTTCCGCTTGTATTAAATTAGATACAGTACACTATGTTCGTGTACTTGCTAATATACAGTAGCTTCGCCGTTGACCCCCCCCCCCCCCCCCCCCCCCGCGACTCCAATTGCCTGCATGACACATAACCCGTCGTGTCCCATGAACGTTTCATATCCAATCTAAGTTCTCCGGCGTATACATTTTGTCATATTCTTGTGAAACCCGATGATATATTCCGTTGAAGCAAGGATATGGGAGTTCCATGGTTGAAGGGAATAGTAGCCGTCAATACATGCATTGCATAATAAATGAGCAGATACCCCCCCCCCCCCCCCCCACCCCCAGGCGTCTTCTCTTCGCGGATGGCATAATACAATCATCTTACCGCAAGATGTCGAGATTGTATAAAACTCCCCTGCTCCACCATTGTCCACCCCGCTTTATTCACTTCAATGCACTTTGCACGACCGCTCAGCTGTGTACAAAGCATGTGAGCTCGCGGACTTAATACATCTTACCATAAGCTGGCGCAATTATAGTATCGTGTACGGTAGGGCGAATATATAGTGACCAGAGACGATGGTCAGCAGGTCAGTGAGCTATGCAAATAAACTACGGTTCGGTGGGGTAATTAGATGACTGCGCGACGTGTATACACGGCTGTACAGCCATTGCGCGTTGTATAACCGCAGCTAAATTGAAGTTGTCGCATTTTGTCGTCGATGCACTTACAAACACGATGCCAATCAGCAATAGCGATCATTACCATACCATCCGCGTAATATAAATATTGATATTTATCAAAACCTGGGTAGTTTTGCAACGTGTTATATCTAAAATGGTTTCTCGATATATTATTTGTTTTATCTACTCCAATTTATATTCTTACAAATACTTTTACGGCGATAAATCGTTAGTCAATGCTCGGCGTCTTAAACGGGCAATTGACATTGCTGACTTTCCCTTTTCTTCGATCTGGACGACGACCACGGGGCGGGAGCGACTCGGGAATGCCTTATTGTCCTCCGCAAAACGTATATCCTTCGATCGCGACGGTCGGGAAGTCGCCGAATTCTCGGGGTGAGGATATCTCGAGTGGGAACCATTTCGGGGGGTTGAAGCTTACCGTATTAATATAATAGATTTCCAGAACATTACTGGTTTATGATCAATTACATTTTTGTGCAAGTCACCCATCTTTGAAAAATGTAACCATATCTGCTGGAATAAATATATTTTCTTGACCATAACCTTATGTGGTACATACAAGTGTACTGTACATGGGCAATTCCACGAAAAATGTTACCCAAGGATGGAAAAATGAAACTCATGGGACAGCCTTGTTAACTACTGGATAGTAATGAGGAAGGACCATATTTTGATGACTAAAGGAAAAAAGTTTGAAATTCAATGCAGAATATTTTTTTTTGGCCATTGAAGTTGGGACAAAAATTGTATGTATTACCCCCCCCAAAATGATGAAATTTGCATCTGTTGTTTGTGAAATAAAATTTAAAAATATGGATCACTTCAGAACAATAATTGTGACCTTACACCACAAAACGACCGTTATGTCGCTGTGGTAGTTTCTTTTTTATTAGCTAAAATAGTCAAATTTTGTCAAAAATATGAGATTGAGGATTTTGGTATTTCCTGAATAAGCATATCTTAATCTACGTCCTGTCAAGTTTTGAGCGTCGGAAATCATGTTTAAATATTATTTTTCATCTAATAAATGTGATCTTAGTACAGCGCTTGAATGGACACTGATCTTTTAAGCGGCCCGTATCTCCCTTATTTTAAAAATGCTTCAGCCATATTCCAAATCTTTGGCATTCATTTTGAAAGGGTTTGCTTAGTCCATATATGCCAAATTATATACCATTTTAAAGGTAATGACTTCTATTTTAATGTTAAATGAAAATCAGCACAATCAGTTTTCCCGACTTATTGGTCGTTTTGTGGTGTAAGGTCACAATTCTACTTCTAATGTCTTTTTTATGCTTTGTTTTAACATCATAGAAAAGGAAATTGTGTAAAAATCTTTACTTTTTGAAAACTGTTATTGGATAAAATCTTGATTCTTACAACATTGATGTGTAATGTCCGTGACGTTTTAGATATAAAAGTTTTTGTAGAAGCAGAAGTCCTAATTCAATTTAATTCAAAATTCATTTGCAAAGCTAGAATGTTATATCATAAAGTATATCAAGAGCATTTACTAAAATATTTGACGGTTTGTCCAGAATGGCGTCACGGACATTACGTCACGGCTGTGTCACGGACATTACATACACAGTGAAAAGTATAAAAAAGCAGAGCAAAAAAATATCAAGCATTATTTTCTTATGTAAATGTCTTATTTTAGCCAAGAAATAACATAATCCCAAGTAACAGGGGCACTACTACCTTCCTGGTTTAAGTTTTAATACATTGTATCGTTAATCATATAGTGAACTTTGAGTCAGAACTATTTATAAAACTAAATTCATTGCTTAATTTGAACATGCATGTCACAATAATCAATACAGATTTGACTATAACTTACTGGGAGGAGAAAGAGATGATTAAATCTCATAAGTATGATCAAATTGCAAAAATTATACTTTTAGTCCATGATTTTCCATGTGTTATGCCCATGATGTACACACCTTTTTTTATATTTTACAATTTGTTGGCACAAAACAGCATTGTACCTGATTAAAAATGTATAATATTGTTTTAAATAGTTGAATATCTGGTTTACTGCACATTCTGTTAAAAATTTTCAAATTTTACAATAATTTTGGAAAAACTTATTAATATTTTTAAAATAATTGTTTGCTAATTGAAACAAAATTGAAATATAATTTTTGTTCTCAAAACTGTTTGATTACATATCAAATGTACAATTAAAAAAGTTTCATGCACAATGGAGCATTTTTTGCGGGTTATTTCTGAGTTTAGAAAAAGTGGACAAAAGTGTAATGTCTGTGACGCAATGTTTTGTTGTCTAAATCACATATGCCTGGCCCGTTTCCCCCAAAACAACTTGGATTTAATTCATCATTGCCTGTTCTATAATTAAATACCTAAATCACGTTTGTGAGGTCTCAGAACTCACAGACTTTTGCAATGATGTATATGGATGCAAAAAGTCATGTCCAAAAGATGTAATGTCCGTGACGGCGCAGATTTTGCAGAATTACTCAGTAACGAATTGGATAAATGTTCTGAAACTTTTTTTGCATACTGAACCTGGATATTGCTTTGTAATCAAAATAAAAGTTAGACATTAGTTAGAGGTATGAATTAGTAGTGGCATTGGAAAGTCATGAAAATGCTCTGATTTGTAATGTCCGTGACGCTGGAGTTGCCCACATGTGCCATTATAACTTGAATTTGAGGTTTTGCTAATCATATTGATCAGTAATGCATTTATGACAGTTATTCTAATTTTCGAAAATAGTTTGATAAAATTAGTTTGAGCTTCATTTTTTATCAAAATAAGAAAATGGAAAATTTAAATCAATATACAATGTATGTCATTGTACAATACAATATACTTTCATCTTTTGTAAAATGATGAAGGAAACTCTGGAAAGTCACATCGATCATCCTTTGACTTTCTAATTGCATGTAATATTTGTACAAAATCTTGGACATTCACTATCCCTTTTGTTGGGAGTTCAATTAATGCACATATTTATGGGTTTTGCTTGCAAAATCATGCAAACAAAGCGAGTCAAGATATGTTTTGAAGTGATGTTAACACCATGTAACGTCCGAAACAAAATAGGGTATGTCATAACATAATGCAACTTTGCTACAATAAATTACAGATCACAATTCTACTAGGTACTTCATAATTTCACTAAAACCCTTTAAATTGTCTCTACTTTGGAGATCTGAACATATAATTATAGATAAATTAAGTTTACATGTACTGTACTGTATAATGTGGTTGATAGAAGACCCCTTTCTGTGCTATGAAGTTAATTTGACCATTTCAAAGAAGAATTTGGATAGATTTACATCTAAACATATATTTTCTGTATTTAAATATTCCAAAACAGCAAAGATTTAAACCACAACTGGTCATAGAAGTGTAAAAAAAGGGTAAATGTTAACAATATGTAACGTCCGAAACACATACAAGAATCAAATTTTAATTTTGTTTGCAAGTGTCTTGCTCCAATTTTATATCATGTAAATATGTCCTATCATGCATTGTTTCCATACAATAAGTTTGAACCAACAACAGTAAAAAAAAAATTGCCAAGTACAAAAACTTCAAATTGCAAAATCCAAATTTTAAGGCTATTTTTCACTTTAAAATGACCTAAAAACTAAAATTTATGTAACAGAAGCCCCCAAAATGGCACACATGATGTCAAAAGCCCACTTTAATTATTTGTATTATTTGTAATGCCATTTGGAATAGTAGGATTTTAGTATGGCAATGTGAAAATATATCATATTTTTCTTTTAAATACAGGAAATCCTAAATGTTCAAAGATATTTCGCAGAATTGGGGATAGATTAAAGATAATGGTGAGTATTGGTCAAATTTAACTTTAGTAACCAAAACCTGCACGATTACGGTACAAACTAATAGTTATAACTTCACCATGCTCGAAAAGTATACACAATTACAAACGACAAAGTAAAACCCCTGTTATCATTCAAAAAGAGCCGTTACAACTCAAAGTGTCAAATTAACTCTAGAGAACGCCAGCGCGAAGCACTAGCGTTGTAGGTCCTAATACGGGACTGTAGTGCAGTGCGCGGTAATACAATAGTACGTGTAGTATGTCGCAACTCGCAAGCCCCATTCGTTCGCCTTTCGTTCACAGTCGCGCTAACACACGGAGAGACTGGTCCATGAGGCGCATATCACTGATTTTTTGCGGAATGGATATGAAAAATCATAATCTTAATCCACCCGATAGTTGGATCACATATTGGAGAGTGAATTGCTGGTAAGTACCATATCATATGCATAATTTTAAGCACAATTAGCGTGCACAAAAATATTTGGTTTCAGTTCTTTATTAGAAGGACCTAGAACGCTAGTGCGAGGCACTAGCGTTCTCTAAAAAGTGATACCCGGGCGTCAACCACTTTTATATGATATTTTGAAAGCAAATTTCACAACAATTAGAGCATTTGAATGGGAATTATTATTGTTTCCCATGTTTTTTTCGATGATCTTTCATATGGAATTGAAATCAGCTAAATCCGTTACAATTTATGTTGGGGGGGCACTTTGGAAATTACCAAAACTCACCATTGCCTTTAAGCCCAGATATTTATATTTCACGAAAATATAAGTTGTGTCAATGTTAACAAAACACGTTTGAAGTTAGTTCACTTAATTTCAATTTTGACCATGTTGGTTGACACATTTGGCATCTTTAAAAAAACCAGTGCCTTATGCCTCCATGCCACCTTTTGTAGCCGACCAGTGCCCCGGAGCTCAGGCGACAATAGCCTGATGATCTTCGTTAGCCGAAGTGCTAGTGGCGGATCGGTCTCTTTTCCTAAAATTATTTATCAACTTCAAATGTGTTTTTGGTAATTTTTCAAATTTCATGTAGATGTCGAGGGGGTGTCACAAAAAGTGAAAACTAAGGCAGTTTCGGCCACTCACCCGGCGGTCTACATTTCATGCTTCTATCACAGGTTTGATAAGAAAAAAGGGCCACTGACAAAAAAGTAAGTGTGGAGCCCTGTAAAAAGGCCACTATTTCCCCTAGAACATAGTTAACATACTTGAACCTGTTTATAATGACCACCTGCTCAATATGAACATTTTTGTGTCTCCCTTGGATGGTCTTTATAGACCGGTAAAATCTCGTTGGCTTTCTCTACCAAGACATGCCAACAGCATGACTAAACAAACAGATGTTCCATTCAATTGCATAGAACTTCCACTCTTTTAGGGTGGCATTCTGAAATTTGTTGTAAGCAGAATTTCTTCCTGTGTCATGATTTTGTCCAAAATGGTATTCCAATATTCTTCCTAAGTTTCTTCCTAAGCCACTTCCTAACTTTATTCTTCACTTTAGGCAAGAACTTGAGCAAATGTATGCAAATTAGGGACTTAGGAAGAAATTGTTATTCCAAAATAAAGGAAGGAATTTTGAGGAAAGTTCCAAGGACAGCCTGACCTGCTTTCCTAACTTCCATTCATTGTTTACAAACAAAGCAGTGACCTACAAAACCAGTGGGGTTATACAAGCACAGATAAACAAACAAAGCAGTGACCTACAAAACCAGTGGGGTTATACAAGCACAGATAAACAAACAAAGCAGTGACCTACAAAACCAGTGGGGTTATACAAGCACAGATAAACAAACAAAGCAGTGACCTACAAAACCAGTGGGGTTATACAAGCACAGATAAACAAACAAAGCAGTGACCTACAAAACCAGTGGGGTTATACAAGCACAGATAAACAAACAAAGCAGTGACCTACAAAACCAGTGGGGTTATACAAGCACAGATAAACAAAGCAGTGACCTACAAAACCAGTGATCATTTTCCAACTAGATCGAACGAGGCCTCAGCTCCGCGGACGTTTAGTATCATATGCAGTGCAGTAGTGAGCAATAATTATATATCATTGTTGTGCCTTCATGCGCGCGGCAGTAAAATTTGTTTTTTAAATAATGCAATTGTTAGCATGAAAACGGTGCCCGCAAACTTTGGGGAAATTGTCACAAGTTCTTTGATTTTACACATGGTATAATATCATCAAAATGTACGAACGCTTGGCGCAAGTTTGAAGATGAATTTTAGCGTGGCATGGCGTGGCGAAAAGGGCCTGGCGAGAACGCTGCCGCCATGGACATTTATCGACGTCGTCAGGTTAGTGCAATGCATTTTGAAGAAAATAAACAGCTTGAATGTAAAAGCTACTTTTGCCTTTTAATCCGCAGACACCAGTGGCCATATTCATAAAACCCCGATAAGCTAGTTGGTTGATCAAATTACGATTTCGATGTCCGCTAGGCTTAACTGGTATTCACAAAAGGCCGATAGGCTAAATTCGCTATCGTAGTCAAGGCCTGGCCCAGCATGACAACCCATCTGTCTAAATTCCACAAGCTTTTGGTATTCAACGACATTGTTAGTCGAAATGCGAACAATTACAACAATAGATCTGCGGTGCCGACTAAATGCATTGAAATCTATTTATGCGGGACGTTCTGAATAGAGCTTTGTTGGACTTACAACAAAGGCGTGAAGTTGAATGACGACCTAACACCCAGCTAATTTTTTCTTATTCACTAAAGCCAGATAGGACAAATTTTAGCGACACTAGACCAAAAATTTAGAGGTACTCTGATGTACCTCTAAATTGCTAGCAAGTAACAATCTGCCCGGTTTTTGTGTGTATATGCGTGTGGCGCGATCGTGAACATGGCAAGAGGAATATTCGAATAAGGGATATTAGAGATTTTTTTTATGATAGCGTGATGTTAGTACAAAATAGTTCCCCAAGTAACATACTTTTCCGTGTTTGCCC
Source organism: Echinarachnius parma (assembly GCA_037951105.1). NCBI lineage: Eukaryota > Metazoa > Echinodermata > Echinoidea > Clypeasteroida > Echinarachniidae > Echinarachnius > Echinarachnius parma. Next base: position 8,333 of record JBAMJV010003797.1, on the reverse strand, counting down.
TAGCATCCTTGTACTTCAGCAATAACATCTTTTATCAGCTTAAATTACATGTTTTTAGCTGGAGAGTAATTTCCCTTTATTTGTCCTTTTTGTGACATATTAGCTTACTTATGCAGTTCGGATTGATTTTATGTGATTTCAATTCTGTTTTGATGAATCTATCTATATATAATACTATTTAATGCAATTTCGTTTCTGTTTTCACTCCAATAGTTTCCCTTGTCATGCTATCATATTATAAGCGTGGCGGAGCTTGATCGTAATGAGGAGGGAGATGTATTTGGTTTTACTTCATTGGGGTGGCTATGAAAACATGTGCTTACACGTGAGCCCTCCCCCCCCCCCCCCCCCCGCCCCCCGCCCCGAAAAAAAAACATAATTCCTACTCACGCTCATATCTACAGTAACACCCTTACGTTTAGGAATTATAGCAAGCTTTTTGTTTTGGACACAAGTTACCGGCCCCCCACCCGGTTTACCCCAGATAAGACAATTATGTTCTAATAATAATAAACGTTTCTTGTATAGCGCATATCACGCCTAGAATAGGGTCTCTACTACCCCCCCCCCCCCCCCCCTTACTGCATCATGTTGTAGAACACATAAGACGCTTTTATGATTGGAACAATAAGGAACAATTCGTTCATTCACACGTTCGAGTAAACAGCGCTTTTATGCGATGTCAAACAAACTTGCAACAGATGGAATGTTACCATGACAGCCACGATGAATAAATTAGATAATCCGAGTTGTTAGCTTGTTATCGGTATGGTTAGCAGTGCTTCTTGAATTACGATTTAGCAACCCGCTACGAAGATTTTAAATGGCTATTGTATTACAGGGCTTAGACGCTCGTTGATTGGTCGATATGGTAAGGGCATAGACAGCGTGCAAAATCTACACACATTACTAAAGACATATTGCACGTGTGTGTTGTGCACTGGTTTGTGAAAACAAAGGTGATCACCCAAGCGAGTTGTGTGAGTTCCCAGCTAGTTATCGTCCAAAATGGCATTTTGGCAAGGAGATAAGGCCTAGCTGACAGATAGGCTATCGGGCTTTTATGAATATGGCCACAGAACTAGAAAGAAGCCATAATCTTCTAGCGGATTAGTCTGAGTTTGCCAGGTATTTATTGTTTGTTATGGTCTCCACTTGACCACTATATTCCCGCCCATGTGCGCTAATTGGGGCGTGCAGTCGCGTGCCATTTTCTATTGTTCGCTAATTGGGGCGTGCAGTCGGGTGCCAGTTTCTATTGTTGAGCTCTCTCTTTTGTTCTGCCCGATCGATACCATGTGCGAACCCGTGAGAACCATGACATTCTTTTGCATCCCATCCCTTATACAAGCACAGATAAATAAACAAAGCAGTGACCTACAAAACCAGTTGGGTTATACAAGCACAGATAAACAAACAAAGCAGTGACCTACAAAACCAGTTGGGTTATACAAGCACAGATAAATAAACAAAGCAGTGACCTACAAAACCAGTTGGGTTATACAAGCACAGATAAACAAACAAAGCAGTGACCTACAAACCCAGTTGGGTTATACAAGCACAGATAAATAAACAAAGCAGTGACCTACAAAACCAGTGGGGTTATACAAGCACAGATAAACAAACAAAGCAGTGACCTACAAAACCAGTGGGGTTATACAAGCACAGATAAATAAACAAAGCAGTGACCTACAAAACCAGTGGGGTTATACAAGCACAGATAAACAAACAAAGCAGTGACCTACAAAACCAGTTGGGTTATACAAGCACAGATAAACAAAGCAGTGACCTACAAAACCAGTGGGGTTATACAAGCACAGATAAACAAAGCAGTGACCTACAAAACCAGTGGGGTTATACAAGCACAGATAAACAAAGCAGTGACCTACAAAACCAGTGGGGTTATACAAGCACAGATAAACAAAGCAGTGACCTACAAAACCAGTTGGGTTATACAAGCACAGATAAACAAAGCAGTGACCTACAAAACCAGTGGGGTTATACAAGCACAGATAAATAAGCGTGCACTGCACTCTCATGGCACATATCAAGCCTACATCGAGTGCATGTGCACAGCTTTTACGCAAAATGTCTTAAATGATTTCTGATTGGATGCTTGTTAAAGGGGACATTTCCCCACCATCAATTTACTTTTGATTATCCTCTCTATACTTTAAAACATAATTTCACGCAAAAATGTCCAACATTTTCCCTCTGAACAAAGGAGGGGCATCATTCAAATTCACTCGCTGTATGGGCTTATCCCATTCATCGTGTACAGAATGGAGGCCGCCATTATATTTGTTGAAACCCAGATTTTGAATTAAAATGTTACGTCACACCCGAAAAAACAAGCTCTGCCTCTTTTTGTTAGCTTTCGCAGCTCGCATGGTTTGTGCACATCAAAAGGCAAAACGTGAGCCAACAAAAAAGTCTTGTTCAGGTTTGACGTCACATTTTAGAGCGAACAATTACAGTGACTTTGAGTGATGCTCCTTCCTTGCCAGAGGGCCAATGTTGGACGTATTTGCATGACATTCTGTTTTAATGTGTAGAGAACTTAATCAAAAGTCAATAGATGGTGGGGAAACTGTCCCTTTAATGAAACATTACCATTCATTGGTTCACAGCTGCCCTGTGTGCGCAGTCAAAAGCTTACTAATTTGCACTAAGATCTTCCTAAGGGCATTTCCATGGTAACTCGCGTTACACTTTAGGGTACATTGACTACTTCAATGTGCTGTCACTCCATTACTTTATGGAACTGTAGGCTGATTTTATCACCAAGGGTTAAGTAGATGTGCACTAACTAGATAACACAAAAACGACTGACAGAGCTACCTTTAGGAACCTTTGCGGAAGAATCCTGTTCGGTAACTCGCGTTACAAAAAAAAGACATGGACAATATTCAGTAACCCCTAAAACGTGAAAAGCACCATTTAAATGTTAATCCTGGTAAAATATTTTATGTGCTAATTTGACATTTGTATGTGTCCTATGAGTTAGTATTGAAAAAAATTCCAAACAATTTGGGAATAAATTGTGGGATGCAGAAACATCTGTAACTCGCGTTACAGTTTGTCCGGAGGTTTTGATTCATTAAAAAATATACTTTAGAGCACTCAAAAGACTGAAATTTTAATCTGAAAAGGTACTTTGATTATCAGTCATCCAATTTGGTACCTTAAATAATAAAAAATACCAGAAAATATAAGGATTTTCCTGAAATTTGCACTGTATGAAAAAATAATATTAAAAAAAATAGGATTTGAAATAGAGCCAATAGTTTTTTGAGTTCATGTCCACCTTCCCGTGGAAATGCCCTTAAAGGGGTATTCCGGGCCTGATAAAACCATTCATTATTTGAATAAGCAGAGTAAGATGCATACTTGGTGAAAGTTTGATCAAAATCGGACAAGAAACACAAGAGTTATACCTATTTGAACATCATGTGGTAATGAGCGATCGTTTCAAAATTGCCGCCATATGTAACATCATTGACGAGCAACTCGCCATGGCTTTAGTACATGAAAATACACTTATTTCTCATTTTCGTTGCTAAAAATTAATTTTCTCTGCTTGTTTTCACGAATTCATAGAAGAATATCGATGGGCCTACCTCTCTGGAATTTGTAAGCTCATAAATTTGCTTTGTTATTAAGACAATTTAAATTTTGTAAAAGTTCCATGTAGAAGTCAAAATGGCTGCAGCTCGCAAGTGACGTCACGATCGATAGCAATTTAGAACGATACTAAACATCAGAGCAAAGTTCATCCTGTCATAACTTTTTTATTGCTCTACCGTTTTGGCTCAGATTTTGTATCATGATTCTTCATATTCACTTCGTTTTATAGCAAACATCACATTTCTGGGGTGGAATTCCCCTTTAAGTCAACATACTGGAATACTAATTTTGCACTTCTTAACCACTTCCTAACTTAGGCAAGAACTTAGGAAGAGATTTAGGACAAATTTTAGAATACCATCCTTAGTCATGATGTGGGCATGTCTTGGTAGAGAATGCCATATCTTTGAGTAGTTCTCACCTTTAAGACTGAACCGATTGCAGGCTGGAATACAACGGCCTTGAATGTGACATCAAAGTGGATGTGGGGTTGATCATCCAGAATGTTCCCTTTGTTCTGTAGCAACTGCAGGTCACAGAAAGCTAGTGGAACCGCATGCAAACTGGAAGGTAAATAGAGGGGAATATAACATAAATTCATGATGAAGAAGAGAAAGAAGAAGGGGGGTGTAGGGTTGATGGTCGAGAATGTTGTGCTGTAACAACTAGACTGCTGGAAGCTAGTGGCATGGCATGCAAAATTGATGGGAAGGGAATACATTTTTAATTTTTCAGTATATTTTCATTTTGTGAATGACTGGAGGCTGATATATCCTCAACATACATCAATAAGACCAAAAGGAGAATGAGAGCCTGAAAATCAAGCCATGATACCTGTAGCTGATGTGAGGACAACTGTACAGACTGAGCCTATATTTCTATGTGAAAAGAGGAGGCATAGAAAGATAAACTAGAAAGTAATAAGAATGGCAAGAGAAGAGGAAAATGTTCCCTTAGTGCTGCACATAACAATTGCACATTACTGAAAGCTAGAGGTTCCCTTAGTGCTGCACATAATTGCACATTACTGAAAGCTAGAGGTTCCCTTAGTGCTGCATAACAATTGCACATTACTGAAAGCTAGAGGTTCCCTAATGCTACGGTCACAACTCAGAGCGGCGACCGCCCGATTTGTAGCCTGCTCGGTCGCCGCTGGAATTTAGGCATCGCCCAACGATTTTGGGGAAGTCGAGCAGGCTGTAGAGCCCCAGCGGTGCCTGGGCTGTGCCCTGTCGGTGTCCCGTCGGTCACCGGTCGATTTTAGGTCACAACTGGGCTAAATTAGGGGGTTTCTCCGCGCGGCGTCCCGGCAGTGACCGACCGATGACCCACCGGTTCCCGAGCGGTCTCCCACCGGTCACCGGCTGATTTTTAAGAAATCGCCCGGCGACCGAACGGTGACCGGCGGGTCACCTGTAGGTGTCCCGTAGGCGTACCGGCGGCGACCCGCCAGGCTCCGCCGGGCAACCTGGGTTCCGTACGCATGGCAGGACTTTATAATGTTTGATAATTACACAACCTTGCATTTGTTTGTAACCAAAAGTGCGCAAGCGGGCGAGAAATATTACGGTAATTGCCTTGTTTGTATGATTTGTCACCTGAGAAAGAAATTCATGATGTGCCAAGTAAATCAAGCCTAATACAATGTAGTATTAACTGAATTTACTCTGATCTTTCCCGTACCTTATTCTTTGTTTTTAATGAAGAGTCTTTAATTTGCAGTAAAGTAAAAATTGAAGACTAGTGGGGTGTATTCTGAAAACCACTTTAAGTTAAAATTATGTTAACATTGTATCTACGTCATATCTCCGTCACTAAAATATGTTTTCGCAAGTCGCTATTCCTTAAAGGGATAGTTGAGTTCTGGTAAGGAGAGTAATGTTTTGGTGAAACTGAATTTTAGTAACCAAAACCTGCATCATTAGACTACAAACTAATAATTATTCTAGAAGGGAACACAAGATTACAAATGACTTAGTAAAGATCATATTATCATTCAAAAAGAGCCGTTAAAACGTGAGAGGGCGCTCTCTAAACACTCATCGGTTTCAACCATTTTGGATACAATATTGTGCATGTGATTTTTTGTTGAAATAGTGATTAGATAGAGAAATAACCAACAACTATTTAAATACCTATTTTGTTACTTTTTGAAAAGAGGAAACATTTTTTTACATTTTTAACGGCTGGTTCAAAATTATCGAATAAGTGTGGGGCCCCACATTTATTACAAATGACTATGATTATGGATATTTCAGCCGTTTTTGAACTGATTTTGATCAAATAAAGTTTATCATGGCTTTAAAATATTGTGCTCTTTAACATTTTTCACTCAGTTTTTCATTATCTCACAAAAATCATTGTATGTAGCGCCCTCTCTACCAAAACTCAACTATCCCTTTAAGTACAGTGTCATATTTTAGTGACGAAGATATGACGAAGATATAATAAATTTTAGACTAAATTCGTTTTCAGAATTCAGGACTAAAGCCTATAGTGTGGTGGTACATGAAATAGTAAAATGATTACATGTAGACTCGCATGTATTGTGTGTGTGTGTATGTGTGTGTGTGTGTGTGTGTGTGTGTGTGTGTATGCGTACATAATATATGCGTGTGCATAGTATGACAGCCATGAATCAACTTGCAAAACAAAGTATGCACATTTTCTAGACACCTTTGCATCCGAAAGTCACACACACACACACACACACACACATACGCACCAAGGGTGAATTTCAGGGACCGGTCGCGGGCACAATTTAGACCGTACTTTCAGGGACCGGAAATGTTCTATACGTGCATTATGCGGACCGGGCGCGACAGTTAGGAATGTGTGTATTATGCAATGCATGGACCTATAGTAGGCCCGGAAATGTTCCAGGTGCATTATGTGGACCATATTATGTGTACGTAAGTGTACCATACATCGCATCCGGAGGGTGTTTCACAAAGAAATTATTTGTCATCATGACAAATTTGTCATCATGGCAAATTTCAATTGTCATCATGACAAGTTGTCATCGTCCATAAAAATGCGTTTCACGAAGCTCATGACAACTTGTCATCGAAAATAATTGTTTTAATCTAATTATGGACGAGCCTGAAATCTGCCAATACAGCAAGAAGCCTGCAAGAACCAAATGATGGCCGTAAGTTTTTATCTTATTTTGTGTTTAATGTGTGATTGTGAGTTTGCATGCTATGTTATTCAGCTATTATATGTCATTGTTATCAACCTTACATATTATTTGTTGACAAACTAGGCCTATGTAGAAAATTGTTATATTTCAATGAAACCCTTCGATTTGTTTCACGAGAATTATTGCGTGAATTGCACTAGAGCGGTTATCGAGATCGCACCCCGCCGAAACTCTGCGGTGGCTACTATGTCCAAAACCCCGTCTCCCTGGCTATAAACGCGAAATAACATTAAACCTCCTTCACTCCTTGACCTTGTCCTTGCCCTTGATCTTACTCGAGTAAGACTAAACTCTAAAATTTAACACCTTTCTTTGTCATAACTTGCAGCCATGATGGCTATATCGTGGTTTAGTCCCCTGGGGACTCCAATTTTTACAGCACCAAACTTACGGCAATTTCGATGGATTTCTCGGTCTACTAATCTTGAATAGATTTCCTTTGTGTACGCTGCGAAACTCGCCTGAAAGCGGGGATTTCTTGGGTTTTCTTTCCACCACGCGTTTTCCCATAGAAACAATAATCACGGATGCGGACGAGTATCACAAGAGACATATAATTGCAAATTTTGTAATCGCAATCAAAAACACATAAATCGCTTCCACAAATCAGTAGTAAAACCAAAAACTGTATAATATTTAGACAGTTCAATAATTCAACTCTCTTTTACTTACTCGTGAAATTAGGCTCCGCCCTGTACAAACCTATGTAGCGCCTTCCATAGAGTTGTACATGGCGGAGCCTATATTCACGAGTAAGTAAAGAGAGTTGAACTTCGCCAACTCTCTTTACTTACTCGTGAAATTAGGCTCCGCCCTGTATAAACCTATGGAGCGCCTTCCATAGAGTTGTACAGGGCGGAGCCTTCATTCACGAGTAAGTAGAGAGAGTTGAACATTGATTTTCATAATTACTTGATGCAGTTTATTTCGGGTTCTTAGATGTTATTATTCTGACGAAATAAACCCAATCTCATAAATATTTGGGTTCATTTCGTCAGAGGAGTTTAGGATTCATTGATTTCACGAGTAAGTAAAGAGAGTTGGCGAAGTTCAACTCTCTTTACTTACTCGTGAATATAGGCTCCGCCATGTACAACTCTATGGAAGGCGCTCCATAGGTTTGTACAGGTCGGAGCCTTATTTCCGAGTAAGTAAAGAGAGTTGAACATTGACTTTCATAATTACTTGAAGCAGTTTATTTTGTTTGGACGGTTCTTTGATGTATTATTCTGACGAAATAAACCCAATCTTATAATTATTTGGGTTTATTTCGTCAGAGGAGATTAGGAATGGAAAATGTTACGAATTGTCGTTTTGACGAAATAAACCCAATATTCTCGAAATTTAATATTTGTTAGTTTGTGGAAGCAGACACGCGACGCGCATCAGATCATATCGGCCGCAATTTGACTTGTCAGCTGGTAGGAAGGTGTCCGGTTCGAACTGTCCCCCGGAGCCTTATTTCACGATAATGCCGCCATGATATGGTAGACTGTCTCTGGTC
>JBAMJV010003796.1:135000-203398 GCA_037951105.1 Echinarachnius parma | reverse complement strand
TCACCCTCCTTCTAACCAACTTCTGCACATCAGCTTTCCATCTTCACCATCGTAAGTATGTATTTATATCAATGAACGCAAGAAATGCAACAAATACAACAATAACATCAACATCATCAACAGCAACAGCAACAATTACCAATTTAGCGACCAGTATCCCATCATGCATCTACACCACACGGTGTTCCAAAAGGACCTACTTCTTGTTAACCTCATCTACTTAACCGTTTATGACGCGAGTTGGTAAATAGGCCCCAAATTATCCAAGGGCACCACGCGACCATGAACTCGGTTTGATCGAACCAAAGACTGAAATTATGGACCTTATATACATCCAACTGCCAACGCAACCCAATAGCAGCGCCCCAAAAGTGAATTAATACGCCAAATTAATTTACGTGTGAGATGATAAAAACTCAGCAGATTTTTCAAATTTGGACTTCGTTTTCAGAAAGAGCATAACAAATAATGTCCAAATACCGAAAATCAAAGGAATAGGTTACGTATTGGCTGAGATATGCCCATCCGAATGATTTTTGTTGTCAATGGGCAATCAGTGTTATAGTGCACTGGTTCCTAAATTTAGGAACCAGTGCACTATAACACTGATTGCCCATTGAAGTAAAATTCATTCGGATGGGCATATCTCATCAAATACGTAACCTTTTCCTTTGATTTTCGGTGTTTTTATGACGTCATGGCTTCTGTACTCTATAGCTTATTCGAAATCTCATTCAAAGTATCGGTCTACTGTCTAGCAGCCGCCTCAAACGTGAATCGTGAGCTGATAAACACTTGACAGGACTGGTCCAAATTGTCCAAAGGTCTGGTCATGATGGACATGGTCAGATGGTAATGAAAGAACCACATACCAGACCCCTCGCCCGTCCTTTCCTCAACCCCAATCAAATTATATCGATCGTATGTCCAACAGCTTAACTTAATAACTTAACTGAATAGGACTGGTCCAAATTGTCTAAAGGTTTGACCCGAACATGCATGAAGGGCTATAAAGTCTAAACCCTCCCCCATCCATCATGTCCATATTACCATCCTATTCTAAATTTCAATCAAATTATTGATCTACTGTCCGAAAACATCCGCCTCATAAGTAAATTACGCCAACTTGATATACTTGTGAAATATGTCCAAATTGTCCAAAAGCCTGCCCTGAAAGAACCAAACCCCAGAGCCACCCCCCCCCCCCCCCCCCCCCCCCCTCCGATCACCCTATTCTAAATCGCAATCCAATTATCGACCTACTGGCCTTCCAACATGGTCCAGCAGCCACCAAAAATAAATTACGCCAAATTCACGTGTAAACACTTAACTTAATAGGACTGGTCCAAATTGTACAAAGGTCTGGCTGACCCGTACGTCATGTGGTATGAAAGAACCATAACCCTATTCTAAATCCCACTCAAATTATATCGATCTACGTATACTGTCCATCCAACAGTCACTCCAAGATTTACTTGTGAGATGATAAACACTTAACTTTAATAAAAGGACTGGTCCAAGAATGTAATGGTCCAAAGGGCTGGCTGGCCCTTACGCGGTATGAAAGAACCATAACCCTATTCTTAAAGGGGTAGTTTAGTTTTGGTAAGGCTGAACTTTAGTAGCCAAAACCTGCACAGTAACATTGTAAACTAATAGTTATAACTCCACCATGCTCGAAAGGTATACACAATTACAAACGACTAAGTAAAAAGCCTGTTATCATTCAAAAAGCGCCATTAAAACACAAGAGGGCGCTTTTTAAAAAGGCATTGGTTTCAACCATTTTTCATACAAAATATACATGTGATGTTTTATTGATATAATGATTAAATAGCGAGATCATCAACAACTATTTAAAAAATGCTTTAGAAAATTTTTGAAAAAGTGCAAGCATTTTAAATTTTTTTTCTAAAAATCATCTAATTTTTTGGGCCCCAAATAATTATAAGATCAGATATATTTATTGATATTTCAGCCGTTTCTGGGTCGATTTTGACCAAATAAAGTTTATTCTGCCATTAAAATTGCATGTTCTCTCAAATTCGACACTCAGTTTTTCATTACCTCACAAACAAATTGTGATGTGCAGCGCCCTCTCTACCAAAACTAAACTACCCCTTTAATCCTACTCAAATTATATCGATATACGTATACTGTCCATCCAACAATCACTCCAAGATAAACTACGCAACTTGATTTACTTGTGAGATGATAAACACTTAACTTAATAATAGGACTGGTCCAAGAATGTAATGGTCCAAAGGCTGGCTGGCCCTGAACTTGGTATGCGAGGACAAGAGCAGGACTGACTGGTTACCTACGTCATCGTCGTCATGAGACAAGCGGGGTCATCGAAGAACGAGGTCGGTCAGACAGTGGCGTACCCAGGATTTTTTAAAGGGGGGAGGGGGGGGGTTATTTTGCTTAAAATTACAAGCCGAGACCAAGTACCTTCAAATTTTCGAGGACGAGACCAAGTACCTTCAAAGTTGAAAACCCCTCTCAGTCTCAGTGGGGAGGGGGGGGGGGGGGGGGGGGGAGGGGGGGATGTCCATACAAATTGTCGAAGCCGAGACCCCTCTCGAGTGGGGGGGGGGGGGGGGAGGGGGGGGGGGAGTGTCCGTTAAAAAAAAATCGAAGCCGAGACCAAGCACTTTCACAATTTTCAAGCCCGAGACCGGACATCTTCGAAAAATTTTGGGCCCGAGACCGGGTTTTAGTCGTTCGAGACCAGGTTTTAAGCGGTCGAGACCAGGTTTTAGACGGTCGAGACCGCTTAAAAGTAGTCTCGAGACCGGCTAAAATTTGAAAAGGGGGGGGGGTTCAAACCCCCCAAAACAGCAATTTTTTGGTCAAAGGGAGGGGGTTGAACCCCCCCACCCCCCCCCCCCCCCCCCCCCCCCCCCCCGGTACGCCTATGTGGTCAGATACAAGCTTGTCGTCGATCGACAGCTTCTCAAAAGTGGGAGCGACATCACGAGCGAGCTACCCCCCTCCCTCCCCCCACCAGTAGACGCCCATGGTCAGTCACATGATCAAAATTAAATGTTATCACACCCCACCCTCTTGACCATGACCCATCAAACAATGTCAACGGTCAAGCTCGCTCACATGACCACGCTCAGTGTCATGACGATAAAATGATCAACATTTTGTTGGTCTATACACTTGAAACTGGTTAGAGTCAATTTCGATATTTCTGTATCTGGTATATAACTTGATAACAAATTTGTAAATGATTATTAATGTACCGAAATGCTATAAATAACAACATCGTGTTTGTATCTCAATAAATAAAGTATATGATCCTAACATGTATAGTTGTTTTCTTACGGTATTGTTGTTTTTGTTTTGATGATGATGATGTTGTGATTAATGTCGTTGTTAATTATTATTGGCGATGATGATAATATCGTTGTTGTTATTGTTTGCTGTTGACGAGGATAGTGTTTCCGTTGATCTGGTTGCGTATGCTGTTGCTGTTGTTTGTTTGTTTTTGCTGTTCTCCTGAGCATGATTATGTGATCCAAACTATCATCAAGCTACAACTATGCATAATTACCACTTATGTAATCATTTCAATAAATGTACAAAAGGGTTCACCGGGCTCCTGCGCAATCAAGACTGATTTGAAAACCTTTCATGGATGTTTCAAAAAGATAAATCTTCAACGTGGGATTTCTGTTTTCATTACGCGTGTGTGCATGTACCACAATAACATCAATAACATCGGACAAAGTGACTTGAAGCGTGAGAGAGAGATTAATACAAGGAAATAATACCATTTGAGCTCGCTCTAATAACTTCTTGGCGTGATACACAACAACCACTGATGTACTCTGGATCATCGGATAAGGTGTACACCCTCATTAATTTGTCATAAGTTGAAGCATATTAAACGACTCGAACGTGGAGTAAACAGTCAGTTGTCTTATGTTTGAATGTATTTATTTACACGTATCATGACCTCGTCCAAATTGTCTGTCAGCAATCTCAATAAACATGGGAGTACAAACATGGCGACCCGGACCGTTCGCGGTTCGCCTAATTCTCGAGTGAACGTTACCTAATACTGCATCCAGTCATTCTATTCAGTGGATATAACACGCTCACACCCAACGATGTGTCCTCCATCATGTCCATGCTATACGGTCACTAACCCCGCACTGATTTCACTGGTAGTATGGGTTCATCATAATGACCTACTTCTTGTTTATGCGGACAAGTGATTTGTGTTTCGTGTTATCCCGCGCCAAGTGGAGGTCGACATATGATAAACATAACAAACAATATTATATAGTTTGCGTTCCAGATGATTGAGTGACAATTCTATAAACATCGCTATAAAACGATAATAATAAGTGAGATAGCCTATTTTATATATATGTATGTTGACTTTGATTGTCGTGTTTTTTTTAATTGTGCAGTTCGTTATTTTTAGATTGCAAATGACAATGAATGTATATGCCAATTACAAAATATGAATGAGCATGTACATTGTGCATTTGTGCATCGTTCGCTGAACGGAACAAGATGGATATAGTGAATACGATATTAATAATATGATTCATTTGACAGTCGTGGTACTGTCACTGCTGTGCTCGTCATTACTTTCAGACAGTTTGACAATAATTACATTTAACCAAAGTGGGCTGTACTTGAATTCAATGCCTTTATTATAATCCTTCACGGCATGAACAAATTAGGTTGGAACTGAGCAGTGTTTTGAAATTATCCAAACTTAGGAAATGATTTGTTGGATGTGAAGCGTGAGTAAACGTCCTGCATGAGCATGTTTTTAGGTTTGAGAGTAACGAACGATAGTTTACATAAACCTTTTCATGAGTATCTTTATAGTTTTGTCCTGATTTTTGTTTGTATTTACCTAGTAACTACTTTCTTCTTTAAACATGAAGATTTTTACGAAGGGAATTATTGTTTTAGAAGCCATGGCATAAACATGGTAAATGTACTTAAAGGGGTAGTTCAGTTTTGGTATAGAGGGCGCTGCACGAAAACAATTTTTTGTGAGGTAGTGTAAAATTTGAAAGAGCATACAATTTTAATGGCAGAATAAACTTTATTTGATCAAAATCGGTTCAGAAACGGCTGAAATATCAATAAATATATCCGATCGTAATAAATCTGGGGCCCAGATTTATTCGATGATTTTTTAGAAACTTTAAAACATGCCTACACTTTTTTGTTTAATGTTAAAAAGAGGTTATTAAATAGTTGTTGATGATCTCTCTATCTAATCAGTATTCAACAAAACATCACATGCATAATTTTGTATGAAAAATGGTTGAAGCCAATGCTTTTTTAGAGAGCGCCCTCTTGTGTTTTAATGGCTCTTTTTGAATGATAACAGGATTTTTAATTAGTCGTTTCTAATTGTCTATACCTTTCGAGCATGGTGGAGTTATAATTATTAGTTTGTAGTGTCATTGTGCAGGTTTTGGTTATTTCATCACGTGATTTTTCTGTATAATTTGAATTGTTGTAAACAACAACCTGTATAATTTAAGTATTACAGTATGAGAAATGAAGGGCAAAAGTTCAAACGTTGAGTAACAACATTCAATATTCCCAAAGCTAAGTAGGGTATAACGATTAGTGGCTTCGCAGGGGGGGGGGGGGGCATGGGGCAGCTTACACCCCCCCCCCCTCATTTCTCCGAGACTTTGCCCCCTCCCCATCAGAATGGGATAAGTATTTCCCTTTTCGCTTGCACGCCGTACCTGCCCTAACCCCCCCCCCCCCCCCCCCACACCCCCACCTCACCCCTCGTCCCTTACTTTTGAATGCCTGGTGCCGCATTTGGTAACTGATTTGTACAGCGATTCTTGGTCAGACGACCATGTCGACGACCGAGTATCCTAAAGGGAGCGAAGATTTCCGGCGATGGCGGCTGGGGATCGGCACGAACTTTTGCATGGGGGTCCTTGGGTGAATAGATCCCAGGGCGAGGTAGTGAGTGCCCTACTTCAATCTCTCGTCCAAAGTGACGTCACGAAACTTGCGAATAATTATTTCATCGTTAATAAAGATAATGCAATTCAACAGGGAAATAAACATAGACAGTGTATGATTTATAATACCGTATAGAGAGATTTCCTTTTTGATTATACTAAATTGTTTCTCGTTTCGATTCACTGTTGTCATACGCTAGTCATGTGAAAGGTATTTGTTTACATGATGGAAGAAAATGTTTTTAAAGAATTAGTCAGAAGTATTGGTTCTTATTATGAATATCATTCCCCGATTTATTTCATTGCATGTACAGTATGTAATTTGCTGAAATTTGTATATTTTGTGTTTTTTTAGAGATGTGAAATAAAATTGAAATTGAAATTGAAAATGGTGTTATTTTATTTGTCAACATACTGTCAGTGCGTTTGAGCAATTTTAATATAATTATCGTGATAATTGTTTTCCTCAGACAAACACCACCCCACGGACCCCTAATTATGTGTAGCGATATAAAGAAAATGTATGTATGTCTTTCTATACCCCATTTCCATCATCATCACCACCACCCACCATCATCATCATCATTATATTCATACATTATCATTATTCATCATAATCACCACAACATCATCATTACCACCACCACAATCATCATCACCACCACTCACCCACCATCATTATATTCATACAGTATCATTCATCATAATCACCACCACTATTATCATCATCATCACCACCACCACAATCATCATCATCACCACCACCCACCATCATCATCATCATTATATTCATACATTATCATTATTTATCATAATCACCACAACTATTATCATCATCACCACCACCACAATCATTTCTTCACCACCACCCACCCACCATCATCATTATATTCATACATTATCATTATTCATCATAATCACCACATCATCATCATTACCACCACCACAATCATCATCACTATTGTGTTTGTAAATATGAATATTGTGTATTATATTATTTGCCATGCCAATGTATATAATGTTCCTTTAAATGTCTGTAAACTACATTGTACTGTGTCCTTCATCCAGCCACTGACCCAAGCCTTTCCTCCGACCAATTGTTTATATCATCCCTCAATCATCACCTACCCTCATGGTCACCCTTTCCATTAGTGGACCCTCGTAATTCCGCCCCTGTGTTTGTGACCCCTTTGTATAGTGTATAATATGTTCTGTAGTTAGATGAGTTCTGAATAAAAGCACTTGCTACTTCGACTCCAAGCAAAGCAGTCCTTGTCTCTTTCTCGCTCCTGCGTCAAGTATCTTTTACATACACAAAATTGGCGACGGAGGATTAAGCACATGGCGTGCCCAGCTAATTTCGATACCCGTGCTCCGCAAACATGGGGGAGATGGGTGAAAAGCCTAGAGAAATTTGTTGCTTCTGCAGCCCACGTGGTGGATCCAGTTCAAAAAGAAGCCATATTGTTATATGTGGCTGGTCCCGACGTGCAGGATATTTTCGATACCCTGGTCGTTCCATATCCGGTGGGTGATCGAACTGTGTATCACCGTACACTTAGTGCCCTTACGGACCACTTCAGCACGGCACGAGCTGCCCGAGAGGACGGTTACGAGGTTCACTATCTACCAGCGTGGTACGGCTGCAGGAGGTCGACGATCCCGACACGAGCTGTCGACGACCAGGAGGAGGAAGACACAGTAGGCAAGTCACCGTTCCCGACACGAGCTGTCGATGAAGAGATCCGGCGGCCGTACCCGACACGCACTGTCGACGACGCCGAGGAGAAGGCCGTATGCCACATCACTGCTGCTGATAACGCAGCTGATCCCCCGACACGAGCTGTCGATGAACGAGTCCCGTCCGCGACACGAGCTGTCGACGACGCAGAAGAGAATGCAGACGACGCAGATCCCCCGACACGAGCTGTCGATGACGCCGAAGAGAACAAAGCTGATAACGCAGAGACTCCGACACGAGCTGTCGACGACGACGACAAGACCACTGCTGACGACGCAGAGAGACCGACACGAAATGTCGACGAAGTATCCCCGTTCGCGACACCTGCTGTCGACGACGACGATGATCTTGACCACGATTTAGCAGGCCATGAACGCGAATGCGACCACGAGCCAGATTTGCTCGACGAGCGGGACAACGCAGATGAATGTCCCCTCGACCCCGACCCCGATCGCGACATAGAGAACGAGAAAGCGCCAGCACATGCCGCGAGCGATCCCGATGACGACCACGACAATGAACAATGCTATGATCATGATGATGCCGACCTTCCCATCAAAGCTGATGATGCCATGGTCAGCGACAACGACCATGGCAAGCCACCCGATGACGATGACGACGAGGCGCAGAGCTGCAACAACGATGTGACATGCCCAGAGACTGAGATCGACCACGATGGTGATCCAGACAACGGGACAAACTCTAGCTCCCATGAACACGACCACGGTGCAGATCCTGAACACGACAATGAGCCTGAACGTCCCCCGATCCACGTACCCGACGACAACGCTGTCAGCGTCGACGAAGCGTGCCAGCCAACCGCGAGACCCAATGACGCGTATCTACCCTCCGTGACCATCACCGCGATGATGACTAGCAGCGCGAGCGATGAGACAGCTCGCCACGGAAAGCCGAGGAAGCCGACCTCACAGACGATGACCATGCCGCGATCAGACAGACCTCGCGCGATATTCGAGCGTTTGCCGCTAAGCCAAGTCCCGATGAGCGACGACGATGCCGACATCGAAAGAAAGCCACCTAAGCGCGATGATGACTTCCGCATCCGCGAGGATTCCGCCGACCGCGTAGACGAATCCATCTATCGCGACAACGACGTCCGCAGCGACGACCACATCGACACCATAGAACGACAGATGACGACATCGCCACGCACACGACCATCGCCTTCGCGACCTAAGCCGCATGATCCAGGAATACGCGATCGCGACTGAACCTTCAACGTGAACAACAACTGGACTCTCAACAAAAAAGGAAAAGGAGAGAGGAAATGGACTTGTCAGAGTTAGACATTTGTAGTTAGTAAGAAATAAATTGATTCGTGCACATGGACTTGTCGAAGTTAGACATTGGTAATTAGAAAGACATTAATTTGAGTAAGACATTTGTAGTTAGAAATAAATTGATTCGTGCACATGGACTTGTCGAAGTTAGACATTGGTACTTAGAAAGACATTAATTTGTGAACAGTTTGAACGAATGAGATTATGGACTTTGTTTTACATTTACTTCAGTGCTAGCCAATAGTTGTTCAGACATTTGATTTCTTGTTTTCACTTTGTTTTGTAATCTTCCAGAAGCTTTCAGATTTCCGTGCTACATTATTGTTTGCCATCTTAGATGTTCACATTCACCTTTATATTTTGTATGTCCTCACATGCAAAGCTTGCGTTACGATGTTGCTTTAATAATTGTTTTTAAAAGAGTTTTCGAGATGTTTTCAATAATGCTCTCAATCTCATTCAGTTGATTATTTTGTATACTCGATTCCAGCCACGGTGTATATTAGTTTGAATGTACTCTGCCCATACACTGCAGTTAGCCAGTCATTGTTTAGAAGTTACGATTCTCATGCTTTCAGATTTTCTCTCTCCCACTCTCCCGCTTTATCTTTTCCTTGTTATCGCTACTGCAGTCCACGTTTTAGTTGTGTTCGATTTTGATGTGCAATATCCACTGTAAATAAGTATTTGTACTGTTGTTGAAGTAATTGCATTGATTGTTTATTTTGCTCTCCCAATTCTTCTGGTCTCTCTTTCCTACTGTTTTTCTGCGTTCATTGATTATTCAAATTGTTCCACAATCTTTCTCTCTCTATCTCTCCAGCTATCACTTTTGTCTTTTATCAAGAAGGGGAGGGATATTGTGTTTGTAAATATGAATATTGTGTATTATATTATTTGCCATGCCAATGTATATAATGTTCCTTTAAATGTCTGTAAACTACATTGTACTGTGTCCTTCATCCAGCCACTGACCCAAGCCTTTCCTCCGACCAATTGTTTATATCATCCCTCAATCATCACCTACCCTCATGGTCACCCTTTCCATTAGTGGACCCTCGTAATTCCGCCCCTGTGTTTGTGACCCCTTTGTATAGTGTATAATATGTTCTGTAGTTAGATGAGTTCTGAATAAAAGCACTTGCTACTTCGACTCCAAGCAAAGCAGTCCTTGTCTCTTTCTCGCTCCTGCGTCAAGTATCTTTTACATACACAAAAATCACCACCACTCACCCACCATTATCATTATATTCATACAGTATCATTCATCATCATAATCACCACCACTATTATCATCATCATCACCACCACCACAATCATTTCTTCACCACCACCCACCCACCATCATTATATTCATACATTATCATTATTCATCATAATCACCACATCATCATCACCACCACCACCACCACAATCATCATCATCACCACCACCCACCATCATCATCATCATTATATTCATACATTATCATTATTTATCATAATCACCAGCACTATTATCATCATCACCACCACCACAATCATTTCATCACCACCACCCACCCACCATCATCATTATATTCATACATTATCATTATTCATCATAATCACCACCACTATTATCATCATCATCACCACCACCACAATCATTTCATCACCACCACCCACCCACCATCATCATTATATTCATACATTATCATTATTCATCATAATCACCACCACCACCACAATCATCATCACCACCACCCACCCACCATCATCATTATATTCATACATTACCATTATTCATCATAATCACCACAACATCATCATTACCACCACCACAATCATCATCATCACCACCACCATCATTATATTCATACAGTATCATTATTCATCATAATCACCACCACTATTATTATCATCATCAACACCAGAATCATCATCACCACCACCTACCCACCATCATTATATTCATACAGTATCATTATTCATCATAATCACCACCACTATTATCATCATCATCACCATCAACACCATCAACACCAGAATCATCACCATCATCGTCATCATCAGCAGCAGCAATCACAATCATTATCAATATCATCAATGATCATAAATTCTATAAGTAGTTAAAATCATCAGACAAGTATACAATTTGTTCGTAATAAAGTTGAATTTTTTATTTTTTATTAATTGTTTGGTCTTGAAAATTAACCATTTAAGAGACAATGAAACTCATTTCCATGTATTTCTCGTTTGACTTTTCGTTCATAAAAACAGATCTTACTATATATCATATAAACCATTTCATCTTACTTTTCTTTCAATACTAGACTCTCTCATATATAATAAAACATTTCATTTGTATCTTCTCTCTAGATTTAACTCTTCATAAACTTAACATAAAGATGTATATTATGATTGAGATGTATGGCCCGCACAACCTCAATCCCAGGATAAGATGACGTAAACATGAGCAAATGATCTGCAACTCTCTGTGGGGGCGAGATTGGTAGTTATAGACTCAAAACAATAACTGACCATTGTGTATACTCCAATGCGTACTATACAATCAAAACTAATACAGGAATTTGTTATATATTGAGAGTGAATCTTGTAATTTTCACTGTTAATTATAGTTAATAACGATGCATTGATGTGCTATTTTCCCAACCAATCCCAATAAAATAGTTTGGCAAATTATGTTTTTGTGTCCGCCAATTACTTGTCTTTCTTTGACATACCAATGCTAATTCAGCACCATTTCGTTTCTTATTGTGTTCTTGTTTTACTATGTTTAAACTCTCTTGAAATTTCACACTGGGATCTAACTAGCCCTTTGCAAGACCGAGCGTTTGAACGGCAAAACATGGCCGATGATGGCCGGTGTAATGGATAAAAAAAAGTCCCCCGGCAAAGTCTGTCACCCCGGACGGACCAGCCAAGGGGCGGATTGGCGGACCAGAAGCGCAGTAGCAGTTCTCGTAACCGCGCTGTTATCATTTCATTCACCAGTCGTTTCTGACATTGGGATTCAAAAGTCTTGTCAAAAGACTACGATTTTAACTGGTTAAGATTGAATATGTATTGTTAGTTTGTGGGATAAACCCTCGAGCAGTCCACTTGATTACATGTTCAAGTTAAATATATATATAGTAATAACAATAATAATAATCATGAAGTATGTTTTCTTTTTCTTACCATCCGTACAACATATGACAATCAAAATGGAATAAGTTAATCAATATAAAACAAGAGTAATTTACATATAATATACCTTTCTCATAAACGGTTCTTCTCTTAACCCACCGCCACCCTTATTTTGTACATGTGTGAATACACCCAGGTGTGATATAACATAATAATACGTTCATACTCCATATCAATGCGGCATATAACGGGTTCACACTAGCATTAATCCAATATTTCATCTCGGTTCATCAGTCAACATAATTATACAACATTAAACCTTTGATCACCTGTTCCCATGGTTACTTGAATATACAATAGTTTTTTTTCCCCACTGCTATTGTTGCGTACAATAACATAGTATCCTTCTATCAGCATTTCATATCTGTACTTTATTCACACACTTACTTGTACACATAACATGTAAATCTTTGTTTAAGAAGACAAAATATGTAAAGAAAAAAAAATGTTTCGCTGCATTGATAACATCATGAAATTAGTTTGCTGGCGACTTTACAGTTCAAAATATGGCATACATTGCTAATCATCTTACTAATATCAAAACCATGACAATCACTCCCATTGCAAAAAATATATAAATATTTTATTGCAACAATGTAAAATAACTTAAACCAATTCTGCACCTCAAGGCAGTTTTGCATGATCTTGCTAGTTCAACGCGCATAATTCTGTCTCCAAAAACGTGTTCCTTAAAGACACGCCGTCGTCAGGTGTTGAGAGGGCGCACTTTAAAAGAGCTCACAGGGAGCCGCCATATTTGACAACACACTTGCGCCGCACGCTCGTGTTGTATACAGACATTGGAGTATTGCACGAGTCACGCACTCGCACATGATCCCGCCTGTTTCTGAAAAACATGTCGCAGATCATTACGACTTTTAAACAAAACTTTAAAACGTGCCACCTCGGGCAGACTTCATTTCACTGTTCAGATGTGTGTCTATTCGCAAAACAATTGTTTGTTTAATTAAGGTCCATTCTTCAAATTACTTTCAATTCTGTAATGTAAAATCCATTGCAAAACATAGATATAGCGAGAAAGAAAATAAAACATTTGTTTTTATAATACAAAAAGCGGAGACATAAATTCATAAGAAGTGTTTGAGTCATTTAGAAATCAATTATGCACTATATGGTAACAAATGAATCTTAGAAAATAGTTCACAAATTAATACAAGAAGAATTACAGTACTCATTCAATGCTACAACGAAATCCCTAACTGTTAAAAACAAGTACTTGTGTATCATTACTCAGAAGGCATATTTTGTATTTGGCCAGTACATACATCATTGGACTAATGGCTTTGCGTGCCCAGAAGTGTGCCGTTGAATTTTTAAAACAATGCGATGATTTAAATTCGGAAATGTGGGGCGTATTAGCGTTTTTACTTTTTAGTATGTATTGCACAAGCTAGAACTACTGTTGTGAAAAACGAATTACATGTACATGTACGTTAAGCTAATGAGTATGCTATTTTAACATAATATGGCCAAATGTTTCTTTAGGAGATAGTGCAAGAAAGATTATTACAAATTATATACAAAATAAGATTCTTATACTTGCGAAGCTATTTCATTTCACTGTAGGTTTTCAATACGATTTTACAATCCCGGTGAAAGCAAGAATTTAGCTCCTTTAAACATAAGTGAACAAACTGAATGGTTTAATGAAAGCGTGATTTTGCTTGGTACATGAAGATAAGAACAGCTACGGATACTACTGAAAGTTTGGAAACATGAAATAAAGCGCAGAAAGCTAAATACATGTAACATATTTCCGACATACACATTTTTTTGAAAGTACATTCACAACGACATTTTGTCGACAGTCAGCCATATTCTAGAGCCACTCCATAATGCCCCATCTCTAAATATGTAAAAAATAAATCACACACTTTTTTGGCATTATTTTTAAATGGCTAAAACTGAGTGGTGGATATATACTATCTTGTTCTCTCATAACCTTGCGACCGCACGATTGCTTGCTCGCAAAATCGCACAACTAAAAAATATACAAAAACGAAATTCCACTTTTCCAAAACTAGATGGGGATGCCTTCAAACACACCTCATTCTTTTTCAGTTACTGTAAGTTGTCATATTGTCCACCCTAAAAAAGGGTTCCTTATTTTGTTCTCTTTACCTTACTTCAAACATAAGTGAAGCACCAAAACAATAATGATTCCTTTACAGTTGTTATGGAGTATTTCAAAATAAAAATGGATAGTTTCACAGACCTCTGAATAACATATAGGTAACCTTAAATAACGAACAATTTTGCTGAACTGTCCAATACCAACACCTTTCAGAAATCATTGAATCATGATCAGACCCATTCTAAAAGTGGTCTCACAATAAAAACAGAACCCAAACAAAACCATGGCATAAACAAGATTTGGTCTCTTAGAACCCTTATCTCTCTCACTTTTCCTCTCGACCCTTGAGCTATGTAAACAAATTATGTCACAGTAAAAATGTGACAAAGCACTCGAATAAAACAACTAATAAGCGTATTAGCCAATTGATCTGCTAGTAAAATAAAAAGAAGCCAGGGCAAATCTGCAATCAGTTAGGTACTGTTAGTTCCATTCATGATGAACTTCAAGACGATCCGAAATCATCAGAGTATAAAAAAATCAACTGCTTGGAACTGTTCGCCTCTGGATCCCAGCCCGACTAGGAGTCCTGCAAATGCATCTGGCAGAATAGTCCCAGTGGCAATTCTTCATCTCGAGAATTCAGGCAGCAAACGTTTGCGGCGTGGACATCCTGCTTCAACTGTGGAGTCCTAGCAGCAACTGCTAATGCGACTTAAATAGGAGTCTCAAACATTACTTGCGACTTTAATAGAAGTCTGTTTGCGACTTGGGCGTCTAAAAACTCCTCAATACAGGCAATTTGTTGAGGGCGCCGTCGCGTCTGTGAGAGCTGCTAGGAAGCTGCCATTGTTGTCGCAGGGTTGGTTGTTATCGGAGGACAGGTACATATCGAAATCTTCCCTCGCGAAGTCGAACAGGTCCTCATCACAGAACTGCTCAAAGTTCATGCAGCCACCCATTTCGTCGCTCTGCATGACGTCACACACACCCTGAGACGGGTAGGCGGCCATCTGGATGGGTGCTACTTGGTATCTGGTGTTCAGGTTGCTGTTAGCGGTGTAGTTGTGGTGTTGCTGTTGAAGGTCTATCGTCTGGATCTGTAGCTGTTGTTGCTGCTGCTGTTGTTGGTAGAGGTGTATCTGCATCTGCTGCATATGTGACTGCTGCTGTTGCTGCTGCTGCTGTTGCTGATGTTGAATGGAAACTTCGACGTTTTGCTGCTGTGGACACTGGCCTTGCGCCATGGCCACAAACGCCTTGAGACTCGAGAGCGCTGCACTTGCTGACATGGCTGCAGTGCCATTCAGCTGATTGTGTAAGTCCGAATTGTCCGTGCATTGTTGGAGCTCGTAAGTGTTGGGCTCTGACTTGATGACCATTTCAGGACTGTGGATCGGGACGAAGACGTTCGCGTTTGGCTGTGGGACTCCTACTGACAGATCCTGCGCTAGCGTGTCCGAAGGCGGTGGTGGGAAGGTGAAGACATTGTCCGAGTGATCAATAGGGGACATCTCTGGTGTGGGCAAGCCCATCACATGACCAGAGTCCACTTTGCTGCCGTAGTGAATCAGAGCGTTGCCAGACATATCGTAGAGGCTGTTGAACGGCGGGAGCTTGTATTTGGTTTCGATCTGACCTCCTGGACCATCCATAGGCGTGGGAGAGGTCCTCGGAGATCCCTCGGGAGTCGGCATCGCGCTAGAGGGGAGTCCGTTGGTCAGAGGCGTCGTCGGGGAGGGCGTTGAAGGCGTGGATGAGCTGGAGGCATCTCCGCTGCTTCCGTCGCGACCACGTCCCTGTCGCTTCTTGCCCTTGCGGCGGCGAGGGCGGTACTTGTAGTCCGGGTGGTCGGCCATGTGCTTCAGGCGGAGGCGTTCAGCTTCCTCGACAAATGGCTGCTTCTGCATCAGTGTCAGGCTCCTCCAAGCTTTTCCTGTAGCAGGAGATACAAGATACAATGAAAAGTTAAGTATTTATAATAATTACGATTCGTGTAACTCCATACTGAAAACAACACAAGTTATCAATTAGTATATGTGATGTCTGTTTTGCCTTAGTCTCGGATGTACTGGTCGATACATTGCATTCTACTCTCCAATGAATTACTGATGCCAACATTTAGATCCCCATGTAGAGGTTATGATATCATTTTACTTGAATTTAAAGCGAAAGCAAATAAAGGGGCTAACAAATGTTTAAAATATATAATAGAGCGAAATGAAAGCCAATTTCCCGCGGGGCAGGGAAGTGGCATGATTTGATGAAGGTTTTGCTTGGGCGTAAACGCAGGCGTGATGTTTGCTAATATTCTCCCTAAATTTCATCAAAAAAATCCCTAAATCAGATCTTTATCGAATTTCCTCTTGCACACATTTTTTTCTCTTTCTTAAACAACCGTAAATGGCAATTTCCAGCTCGTTTGGAATCCATTAAATCTTCACCAGGATCGCCAAATGATATCCTGCCAGTGTAGTATGTTCTCGTCAATTTTCTTCCGCACAACTGTCAAAATTCGTGTCCCAAGCTGGCTGTCATCGTTCGTCATAACCTGCGCCGCGAGGAAAGGCTTAAAACAGAATCCGTTTTTCATTTTTTTTTTTTTTTGCATTTAAAACGTGGACCTACTTTTATCATTTGTTATCTTCCTTCTTTCTTTCTTTTCTTTTCTTTTGACAGAAGCCAGTGTCAAGTTTACAAACCGGATCTCGCTAAATCTTTCGACTTTGATTATAAGTGATGACTTTGTGAACTGTCTTACTCTTTTAACGGAAGAGTGACAAATGCAAAGCTGTATGGCTATATTTATTTCGTATAGCGATCGAGACACACATATATTTCTTACACGTGTATGTCATGAAACACGTAATTACTTTTTGACAGGTTTTACAGTGTTTAGAATATAATTTTAACCAGAACCTCGCCACCTGCAAAAAGTACGGGGCTCGGGCAGATTTAGCCCCGAAATGCCATAAAAAAAGGGGCCCCGGAAATCATAGAAGGGCCCTTATTCCTAATAGAGGTCAATAAAGACAATCAAAGAACCATTACTAGACTGACTTTATAAACTTGTATATCTCGAAAATAAGAAAGTGATTTTCCCTTCCATTGCTCCGCTCCTATTTCGTTATAGTAGGTCAACTTCCCCAAATATACCAAGGTTATGTTTACTGGATGTCTTCACGCTGCTATAAGGTTGGTGGCCTCGGGCACGGTTAGTGCTCTATACTTTCTTCACAACACCTCCAATGACACACTCAATTTCCGTCACTTTTCTCCTAAAAAAAAAATAATAGCTTTACCACCAGCTTAGGGTCTTGTGACTAAAAAAAAAAAGTCAATTTAAACAGATTAAAAAACGAAAGAAAACAGAAAAGGTAGCAGGGACTCGGTCCTTTATAGGGAGACATAAATGGACTTTCCTTGTGACCAGAGAGCGTAACAACTGTTTACTTCCTTCCTCTTTTCGTTTCTTGACCTTTCCTAGCGCCCTATAAATGATAATACTCGTGAAATCGGTGCAAGAAAATCGGGAGAGAATTCGAATTGATTACAAAATGGGGAATATAAAATTATATATTCTGAACACTGTAAAAGTATATAGAATATAATTTAATCTATTTATCTTTACTTCTTGGTGGCCATTAATTTTTGACAGAAATTCTTAGCAATTTTGCCTTTAGATACATAATTGTTCTGTTTGGATTACAACTCGAGCCAACACTGTTTGATTCCCGTGCAGAAAATAATTATAATATAAGTAATTAATCAGTTTTAATCAATGTAATAAATATATGGCGCATATTGTGATTAACTCGGTGACCGATTGATGGGCGAATGAAAAAAACCACAACATAAATACATAGTTTGATATATAATGCACACGCCTACGCCAATAATGCCACATCTGCTGCTCGGTAATTTAAAAAGAATGACCTAGACCCCTTTTTTTTCGCTTTCTCTCTGTAAGTAGGTGGAAGTTCAGAATATTAATGCATCAAGTCTGATTTACTTGCTAAAAGAGAAATAATCGTCCACAACTTCAGACTTTAAATGAATCAGAAGCGAGCGAGAATGATCAATGATTTTATAATAAGTGCCTTGAAAAAAATCGTGAGTTCTGGCGTAGCTACAGGGGTGCACCCCGTGTACTTTAAGTTTGATAGCCCCTCAGTGCCCCCCCCCCCCCCCCTGAATTAGTGAAACGGCAGTGATGTCGTAACTAATTTGAACTTGAAGCAAACAAGAGTTTTGCCTGTAAGTTTATGAAAAAAACATTATTTTAAGCCACCTCTCCAGCCCCAGCCCCCCTCCCCCTCCCTTCCTCCCCAATACCTCACAAACACACACATACAAAACTGGATTGAACTTGGTTTATTATCATCAGAAGAATCGAGAGTGCGGAGGAGGGAGACACATAATTGGTATAATGGGCTTTCTACGGCTGGGATCAATAGCTGCCCTGTGCGTTCGGGTTGCACGCAAACTCCCTGGTACGGCCTAGCGCTTGCTTTTAAAGACACACTTCACAAGTTCACACTTTTGCACAGTCGTAAATATAAAGTTGAAAGCTGGGACTGCAGCTATCATGCTTGAAAATAATGACACATAATTTATATAAGCGAAATACATCACACATTTACTCGCAGGACAATGACATGTTATACAACTGCTTTAACACATTCGTCATGCACTGTACATAGTCATATGTACATGTGTTACACGATTTTATATAATTTCAAAGTTATTCATTTTATTGTTTCCAGAGAAAGAGTGTCACTAATAGGTATATAATTTGTAACATGTTAATTAGTTTACGGTTTGTATAAATCCTAAATGATTAGTATTTGTTTACGTGATAAGAGTTACCACATATTCATGACTCGAGGTTTGCAAAGGCCCGATTATGCCTTCCAAGTTCAGCGGCGAGTAAAGAGGCTTGCCAAAGCGTTATTACTGGTAATTCATCGGGGATTATTTTTGTTGTTGCAAAACTGGAATGCGCCTTTAAAACACAGGTAAGAGGGGGGCTCGCCCCTGCGAAATCAGCATGATGGTATTGCATGCGAGAGAGAGTGGTATACACAAGTACACAGCGCTGTGAATACTTGGAACGCACAGCGCCCACGTACTGCGTGAAGGCGATGAGTCACGTATCGGAGTGTACCGAAGGTTTTTCCAGGGATTCAATCCCAGCGAGTAGTCTTGCAATTCAGACCGTAACTTACACGTACCGTTACTATGTCAAACCAAACACACTCGCACATGTGATATGAACAGTTTTCCCATTATTATTGTAAATCTGTCCTATTCTCTATGATTTTATGGAGAATTTCTTCACTCTAACTATGCACCTCACTTACTAGATATTTTGCTCGAAAAAAATATTTTAGTTCCGATGATGGGTTTATTACAACTACAAGCGTAAGATAATTATCATGATTATACTGAACTTCACAGTAATTAATTATCACGCTGTATCGGTTATGTTCTGTATATAACATACATTACATTCGTAGGTACATGAAAGTAACTTATTCGATGACTGTCTACTAACAGTTTGTATGTTCTAATGATTAACAAAACCAAATACAGATTGAAGAGAGATAGATAACTAACAACATTGATAATTCGCTTCAGCATAATTCTACATTCTAGGAAAAGAGCGGTGCGAGAGGAAAGGATAATCCGTTCCTTGAAATTCGCGACGCAATTATTTGCACACAGTATACGGGTAGCGTTCAGCACATGCATCATGGAACTAACTAAAATACCCTCTGAGAAAATAGAAGTATAGTAAACATTACGGAGAATAATTAGTGCAGCCATTTCCACTTACTTGGCCCTTGGGCCTATATTATGTTGCATATTTATTTACAAAGTGAATTAGTCCCTGGCATTAGATTCATTTCTTCGAAGAAAAAAAAAACAACTGTACACAGCGGGGAATACTTTTAAATCTGCTCACAAAATAACAAACATCATTTTTTTTTCCAAAGTGAATGACAAACTCGGGAATATGTCAATCTGCTAACAAAATATAAACATAATTATTTTCCCAAAGCCAATGGCAAACTTATGCTTATAAAAACTAAAATAAAACCGTTCGATTTGACACCTGTGAACTCCCGTCATTTTCCTGTCTATCAAATTTCGACTGCGTTTTACCCTACAAACGATGCAGGAAGTTCAACTTGTCTGTATGTCTGGGTAATTCATCGATTTTTAGTTTTATATACTAGTTCATTTTCGCCCATTTGATTTGTTTCACTGAAATCGTAAATCCATATCACCAGACAAGTTCAACGTACAGTCGCGATGCACTTACAATAACGGGCATGACCCCGTGCAGCGCTCCGGGTAAACTATAATATTTTACTTCATTTTTTTGTTTTTTTCATCGAACAAATCATTTAAAGATACAGGCACCTGCACATTTTGTATCAGCAAAATTAATATAATTTGACTTCGAAAAATACTTTGAATATAATTGTTTTTAAGACTAATAATAAGATAATATAAAATGTTTAGCCCAAAACTTCACGACTTTATTTTTAACGATCTGAATTAAACTCAAGTATATCTATATAATTCGATTCGTGTTTTTGAGGGTTTTCTGTTTTTAGGTTTAATAAATAGCTTGAAAAAAAGGGATATAAAACATGTGGTTTATTAAAAGAAAAATTATACTGTCATGACGTAAATTGAACGTCATCGTGCAAATGATGACTTACCTAAAATAAACTCCGTACTAAATTAATACAACTAATGACAGGCAAAGCAAAAATGGTGGAGCTACATTTCTTATAAATACAAATTTACAATAGTCTAGGCACAAATTTTGCACGGGATAAAAAAAAATAATGGCAGAAGATAAATAACTGATGGATCTGAAAGACAACACAAATGAAAAGAAAAAAAACGAGAACGAATATCAGAAAGGTGACATGAAAGGGAAGATGCAACTACTTGGCAGCCCATACCTCTTGCGGTTACCATTGCCAGGAAAACACTCGCCAGGGCCCTGAATTTCTTGGCTAAGCCATTGCGTTACTATTACTGTATACGTTGTTATAATATATTGCGCTGCAGCGCCAATAATGCAAAACTAGTATTAGTAGTAGTGTGAAACTTTATTTTGTCCATTATAGGCTTCTATAAATCTAACGCAACATATTCCTTGTATAATTCTAGACATAGAGCCAACATTCAGTTATAGAAAATAGAACATGGAATCAAATGTGGATATCATTTGGTTTGTACGATAATTCCACATTTCGTCAGTCGGTCTATTTTGATGTATGATGCATGCACTACATGATTGCACTTACCCAAAATCACATACTACAGTCACGTATTATGAAGGAAAACCCCCATGTACATTTCACATTCTTGTATATTGAACATTCAAGGCATGTATATTGCACATTCCATGTTGTAAAATTACCCAAACTATACAATGTAAATTTTACATTCTTGTTTATTGAACATTCCTGTCGTGTATATTTCACCTGCGCTAGTTTTATAATTATTTACATGCCGTGTACATTTCACCTACAAGTACTGTACATCCGAGTCATGTACAGTTTTACATTCACCATTCGTGCAATGTGTTTGATCAATGTAAATGAGAAAATTGAGAAGCCTTGTTTCGCGACCTTGATGATTGGTTCATGACCCTGGCACGCCCTCTTGAGTTATCTGGGGTAAACTTTTACTCTCCTCAGTCTAGTGGCTCCTCGCTTCCCCCTCTCCTTCGACTACTCTTTCAAACTCTTATCCTCTTTCTCATTTCTCCCCATCCCTTTTCTCTCTTCTCATTTCTAAGGGACTAATATTCTCAAGTGACATATAGTTTCAATTTCCAGTATAATTTGTTAATCTTTTTTCTCAGTTGATAATCTAATTTCTAGATCTTTTGCCCCCCCCCCCCCACCCCCCTCTCAATCTCAGATCTTTCGCACTAACATTTGTATCTCTCAACATCTTTCTCAAACCTATCTCGATCACCCTATCATCGCTAGTATTTCTTTTGTTACATTCCATGTCTTATTATCAGACCGCATCACATGCTTTCTCCAATCTTTTTATTCTCCTCCATTGTCTCTCGTTTTATCTTATAATTTATGTAATAATGTACGTCTCCCATCTTGCTTTATGCTTTATTACCCTCTCAATCTCTAATTATCTTTATTTCTCGGTATCTCACTTCTTTTGTAATTTCCTCCGGCCTCTTCTTTCCCTCTCTTGTTATCTTCATTTTCTCTGTCTCCCATCTGTTGGTATTCCCTTCGGCCTCTTCATCTCTCTCTCTAGTTCCCTTCGACTCTCTCCTTTTCCCTCTTCCTCTTTATAACTCCAGGGACTTGAGCATGCCTGGCAGTCGTTAGCCGGACTCTATTTCCCAAGTGGCTTTTAACCTCGTTCTCCTCGATCTTTCCCGCCATTTATTCTTCGCTCACTCATTGCATGCACACTCTCACTTATTATCTCGCTCTCAATCTATAGACTATCTTTCTGTTTATCTTTTATTCTCCTTTTTTTTCTTTCTGCTAACCTTGACAGCGTGATACGCATCTCTCCTCAAGCTACAGTTAACCTATAGATGCAATTCATGCAAACGCACATCAACCATACATTCGCATTGTACACACAATCACAGTCACATAATTATACACTTGTGATTTTCTGCACTTTTCACAAAGTCATAAAAGTGTAGTTCATGATCATCGGTGTCGCATGGCACGTATTGTGTGCAAGGGGGTTTCCCGTCTTTTAATAACACCCAGCAGAAAACAAATAATACAAATGTCTTAAAAATCCCAAGAGATTAACTTATACACTAGCGCATAAAATTAATGGGTCACATTTATTTTATTTCCCTGCGGTAAACCCAATTGGCAATAGCATAAACAACTCTCTGAATGATTCTTCAGTTTTTTTTTTGTCTGTGAAACATCTCAGTAATAAAGATTAGAACGATAGAATGATAATAAAGTTTGCCTTCGGTAGGGCCTCTGTAATTTTGTTATCTGTGACTTTCATCTAGTAGTAGTTGGCTTAGAACTTCTGGCGAATTAAGGCCAGAGCGAAAAAGGTCCTTTAACCCAATTTTCACCGTTTCACCTTGCCGCATTTTTTTCTACATCGTAAGGTAAGATCCTAATTTCGGATCAGCGAAATGTCAAGGAGAAGCGCTCGAGACTGTATACCACCCTCCCTCTAAAGACTCGAGTAAAAATCCTTGGCGAAAGATCAACATCAATGATAAGGAAAAGAGAAGAGAAGAAGGAAGAATATGAATAAGATCGGGAAAATGATTTGGAAGAAGAGGACAGTGAAGGAGAGGGTGAAGATTAGAAAGATAATCAAGAAGAAGAAGAAATTAATCTATACAGAGGAACAGATGGAAAAGGAGGTGAGTACAAAAAAATGAAGATGAATAAAAAGAATAAGGCAAAAAGGTGAAAAATTAAAGATAATTATGACAGTGATGATCACGTTCCTTGCAAAAACTTTTATTGGGATTTCAAAATGTACTTCATCAATCATCACTATACATTATACTATGCACTAATTACAATGTAATTTTGGGGAGTTATGATGTATTCATTTTCGCATCTCGAAAGCGTTGAAATGCTCACCTAAATTTTATTTGGATTAAGAAATACCTAAAAAATAAGCGAAGAATTGGGTGAATTAAAATGAACTCTTGAACTATAACGTTAACTTCCTTGTAAAAAGAAAAGAAAGGGATACTTGTATTATTTTAACAGCTGAAACGTGATATCAAGTGTTAAATCAAACACTGAATAGATTTCCTAAGGTAGGCTACCAACAACAAGGACATTGTAAAATGAATCGCTGTCATTAGATAGATAATCACTTGCGCAATAATTATATAGGGTACATAATAATCAACATGAGTAACTCGACTCTTATCGAAAAAGGCGGGCGAAGGTGACCCAGGATATTTGAGCCGCGTGTTGCTATGCAGGCAGCTATGTTGTAAACGCGGCTATGTTGCAACCTACATTTCAAGTATTGTGGCAATGTACGTGTACATTTTGGCATATACAAACTTACATGCATGGCATGTATATATATCGCAATGGGAAGTTACACGTGACGATATAGTTGAACGTGGCCGTGTGCAACTATAGCTATACTTTACTCTCATGCAGTTATATATATTTCCGATATATCATTTATCGTTGAGCAATAGTATATAGAAACTAAACAGCAATCGAGACACTTATATAATTTACTAAATTTCGTTTCGGTGCACAATTTCCAATACTCAATTAATTCTTAATTAATTGGACAGAAAATGTAACATCAATAATAAATGTCGACCTATTTGCAACGCTCAATTAACACTTCATAACTTATGAATATGAGCTCAATTGGGTTTTGTTTTCATGACAAATACATTTAATAAATAATAACATGAATAAGGACATAATTAAATGCAAAATAATTGCAACAGTGCAGTGTTTGGTAAAGTCAAGATGTAGAAAATAATTCAAAATAATCGTAGAAAGAAAAGGAATAAGGGGAAAGTGAAGATAGGGATTAAATTGGGCAACAACAAAAAATGCTCGAAAACCTATAACTGACCATCATTGACTACCATTTAATATTACCATGCTGAACATGTGATGTAATGAGATGTTAGTTGAAATACTCACCAAGAAGCTTGCTAAGATCGGCGTTGTGCAGGTCAGGGTTCTGATCCGCCAGCCTCTTTCTCTCGTCCTTGGCCCAGACCATGAAGGCATTCATGGGCCTCCGGATTCGAGCCTCCTTTCGACCTCGAAGACCGCCGTTCGCGTTATCCAGCCCCCGCTGGACGATACCGTGGTCGGGCCAGACAGCCATGCCGGCGGTCAGGGCAGAGCCCGCGATCAGCGTCCCGTGGCCGAGCAGCGCCGATTGCAGGGCATTCGTGGTGGCGAGGGGGATCCCAGTTTTGGGGTCGCTTCGCAGCAATTCCGAAACAGTCCTCATCTTTGCCTCGGTATCAAATTAAATCAATCAACAAAGCTGTAATAAAACGAAGACAGGAGTATTAAATCCAAAAAGTGAGCTCGGTAGAGTAGGAATCCGATAGATTTAGTAGTAACACCTCACATCTCCGAGAGAAAATAGTAAAGTAGGTCTCTTCTCCGTCACTGTGAGTTTCGAAATGTGATAATTTCATGCAGCAAGTTCTAGCTATAGTCGATCAGCTGGCGACCGACCAGCTGTTTTTTCGAGCCCCAATATTCGTTGAGTTTGTGTCATTGAAGAACTGTCCTTTCATGCGTCATCTACATACACTCCCCCATGGTGGTTCCCCCATAGCGAACCAATCACAGAGCGAGAGATTCTGTTACCGAGATTAAATCCCGCCCACTTGTGTAACGTCACAATCGGGTTAAGGATGCGCGCGCACGTCGCTGCTTCCTCTTTATCGCTCTCTCATTTTCGCCACAGAACGTGTTTTCTGTGTCCGTCTTTCCACCTCCCTATCCCTCTCTCTCCCTCTATTCGTCTCTCTATATTAAATCTCAAAATGCCTCTCCTTCTCTTTCTCTCTATCTAGTAATCTTGTTTTTTGCGAATCCTTCTCGGCATGATGGATTAGCGATCAGCCTCAGCCCCGCCCCCTCAAGTGGTAAACAATTATTAGTCTTCTGACACAGACCGCAGAATATTGTTCATTATCCCGTAGCTAACTTTGTATCTTCTATTTTTAAAATGGACACTATAAGTATAACGAAGAAAAAAATAGGCACATTTCATTCTATGTGAAAGCAATTCATCAACCAGGAGTATGACATTAAGAATGTAAAATCGTTCAACAGCTACTGTTTTGTTGTTTTCAATTTCATTTCAATATTTATAAAGTGGTGAGAATAACTCAAAACGTGTCAAGTGTCTGACACTTTAAATTCTCGTGTCATTAAAAGTGTTACTTAGTGAAGCACTCGTCGTCATAAGTATGTTTTCACCTTCAAAGCAAAAAATTGTATTCATGTGAGTGACATCGGTGAGTGTACTAATGTACATTGACAACTGACTGTCGCAAGAGGGCGACATTCGTATAAAGCTGTCCGTCTAAACTCTCTTGCCATACCTAATACTTAGTCGTGCTAAGAAAACTAGTACTGTTACCACTTCATTCTGTTTTGCATGTTTCCGTTGATTTTATCATCGACTTTTTTGTAATTGCGTATGTTAGGGGTGAATCTCACATTTTGAAACGTTATTGTTCCATCATTTGTAAATTATAGTTGTCTTGTACAAATTATTTTCATGACAAGTCGACTAGTTTTGGCTAAAAATTCATATCGGCCAAAATAAAAACATAGAAAGTGCTTTGTGGGAACATTAGATAATGTATGAAACATCTTAGGTTTAATTAAAAGTTAGTTATATTTAGTAAGTTATTTAGTCAGTTAGTAAGTTAGTTAGTTAGTTAGTTAGTTAGTTAGTTAGTTAGTTAGTTAGTTAGTTAGTTAGTTAGTTAGTTAGTTAGTTAGGTACATGTGATCATTGTTTACCTAGTTACTTAGATTACTGTTTACTTTTGAATCTTGTTTATTTATTGCGTTTGTGTAATGCAGTATAAATGAAGAAAACAACAACAATATCGAGCGTCGGGGGGGGGGGGGGGGGGCGGGGGGTCGTGCCCCTCCCAATGAAATGAAAAATGAAAAATGAAATTAAATATTTGTATTTTTTTTTTTTAAACATGATTATTGAACAAATTACAATAACAAAACGCACAACATGTCAAAAATGAATAATCAGGATACACTGCCTGCGCCCAACGTATAATATGATGAATATGTACAAGACACCTGTAAATCAAACTATGTGTCTGTAAGTGTAGACTACGAAAACCCCAGGTAGGGTATAAACGAATCAGCTGTTCTCCAAAGCCAGTTAAGTAATAAGATACGCCTCGCAAAGTCCCCCTGGGAATAACAGGTCGTTGTTTGGCAATTGCGAAATTTAAAGCTAACGTCGGGTTATTGAAATTTTGTGAATATCATCAAACAGGCATAGACAAGATTATTTTATAATCACTTAATTTTACAAGGAATAAAGTACATGTATCGCCTCAATGGCATTTTACTTTAATCTTTATTTCTTACCTTAATTACAACGCTATATGCAAAATTAAACCATAATGTTCAGGATTTTAAACAACGCAATGACATGGAGTATTAAAGATGTTGTTTTGGTATAAGGAAGCAATAATTCAATGCCCATTTAGTCAATGGTTGTGTAAGCTATTATGTAACTTCTGAGTCTGATTACCGAAACATAAAAGAGATGTTGTTTTCTGATCTATCTGCCCGCGAAATAAGTCGAGATAAGTCGCGCTCTCCATCGATTATTATAGCATAATCATGCATGTATGAAAACTTGACACCCCATTCTAATAAAGGTCCTTATTATATATTATATAGATACTGAAGTAATAAACAGCCGTGAAAATTTCAATAAGAATTTAAGTAATTTGTATAATGAACAAGATATGAAGATTTTACATAATGTCAAAGACAGTTTCTCTATTACAGGTTACCAATCTAATTATGTAGCAGTTATTTTTAGTTCATGTCTTTAGCAACTTATAATAAAATTTAAAAAACAGAATATCATAGCAGACTACAACTAACAAGTTATTATGTGTCCAGGGTCCCGTTGCAGAAAGAGATGCAATCGATTGCAAAGTTGCAATTAATTGCAAGTCAGACAATTTGCGCATTTGAACCAATCAGATGTGTGCATTTTGGTCACATGATCGGACTTACAATTAATTGCAACTTTACAATCGATTGCATCTCTTTCTGCAACGGGGCCCAGGAACAGTCAGGTAACAAGAGGCCCAAGGAAATCAGCACAATACCCCCTGTGGAGCTGTTTTGGCACCGATTATTTACATTGTATGTCTGACATGCAGGTTACCATGGTTACCTAATACTTTCTTTTGTTTATTGTTCTGTTGTTGTTATGTTGTCGTTGTCTAAGTTGATGTTGTTGTTCTGGTTGTTGTTGTAGTCCTTGTCGTTGGTGTTGCTTTTAGTTGTCGTTGACGTAGATGCTGTCGTTTGTGTTGGTGTTGATGATCTGGTTGATTATGTTGTTGTTATTGTTCCGTCGATGTTGTTGTTTTTATTTTGGCTGTTATTGATCGTGTTGTCGTTGTTGTTGGTGTTCTGGGGGTTGTTGATGTTGTTGTTTTCTTGTCATTCCTCTCAATCGCATCACTCCTAGCTTATTATTTTCTGAGTATCATTCCTTTGTGTTTTCTTGTACCATCATACATGGGCGTCGATCTGTCATTGATACCCATTCATCAGGGGGGATGATCTATTCATTCATCCCCCCTGATGAATAGGTATTACGTAAGTATCGACGCCCATGATCATAAACATCGAAAAACAACATCTTATTGCATGAGTTTCGTGAGAGTGAGAAGGGTCGATTTGGGCTAAATTTAGTTGTGAATACTATCTAGTACAGGACACAGCTTCCTCTTTGTGATGCCAAAATGTGTTAAAATAATTATGTATAAGTTATACGGTTATATAATGGAAAATAATAATGAAGCATTTATTACTTCCTTATAATTATATACAAGGCTCCACAAGTATCTCAGAAGTATGCGAACGTTTCTTCGCGCCATGCATTTTCTTGTGTTAATGCGTTTCTTTTTTATGTATATGTTTGTAATTGTTTATCCTTGTACAGTTGTACCTAACCTTCTTGTTGAAGTCTGATCAGTTACTTCGACCTTCCCGCCATAAAATTAATTTACAAAATATTGGACACGAACAGCATGCATCGTACATTGGGATTGTTAGATTTCAACAACATATTTGTTTACTGACTGATTTGTTTTATTTAGACAACCCAAACATGTACGGGCGAGCTAGAAATTTCGTATAATGTGTACAATTGTTGGCGTTTGTTTGATCGTGCAAATTAATTCTATTGAATTAATTTGAGGGGTATTGCAGAGTATTGGGAAATGATGTTTTGCGGGGTTACAAGCATCTTGTTATGTACATGGTGATGAACATTTTGTTTACATTATATTTTCTAAACAAACAACGCTGCAACCCGCTGGCAGCACTGGCATACATGTACGGGCAAGCTTCGGGGATGTTTACCCTTATTCGCCCGCTTCATGAGAGTCACTTTCACGGTACATATAGCAGAGCTGATCCCGTTACAAAAGATGGGCATAACAATTTAACTGTTATTACTAAAACGCTCTCCCCCCAAATCGCCCGCATATATACGGACTTGATGGTTGACTGACAGTTATGTATGCCACAAACAACCATTCCCTTGCATAGAAATTAGTGGATTGATGGGGGTGTTATTATTACGTAACATGATGCTGTTATTCCCAGGGGCGAGCCGTATAATGATTACCGAGTCTGAGATGTATTTTCTTTTATAGCTGCTTGACCATTGCACAATACAAACTTTAAAAAAAAAAAAAAATTGTCCAATGCACAATAAAGGGATCTTCTTCAGGATGATTTGACCATTCATAATGACCATCATGACCATTGACCGTTATAATCGTATTTTGTTGAAGCCCGTTATATTTTGTTGTTGTGTTTGTGCTTCTCAGGGAGGGGTCGAGGGAGGGAGGGAGGGGGTGTTGAATCTAGCTGTAAATATCACCAATATCACCGATGGGATATATACATTATATATGCCATTTAACAAGGAAATATTTTCTTCATAAGAACTCCTTTTAGATGATAAAAACCGATATAATTTTGTGTTTAGATGCGGATTATAATCTTTTTAAAAATATTATTATTTTGACAGTTTTCAGTGTGTTATGGTCTCCTTTTTTTTCTTTTTTTTCTCCTTTTGACTGCGCAATTAACCAAACCAGAATTTAAACATTTCAAAGGAAAGACAATCATGTCATTACCATGATTAAAGTGAGGCCTGTAAAGTGTCAGATATTGCCCAAAATGACATTTGAGACTTCAATCCTGTACCAAAATCATTGTAAGGTATGTCCGAATGATATGTGAAAGTTTCATTGAAAAAGAACACTGCTTTCCTGGTTAAAAAGGCGAAAATATGCGTCAGCTTTTACAACGGACGTTTATGAGGTTTATGACAGTTTGTTAACGCCTTTGAGCTGAATGATAGATATCGTCATACTAAAGGGGCATTTGAAAAAATCTAACCCTATTTTATTCTTCTCTTACCATAAGCTAAACAACACGGTAGAAGAGAAACGGGGAAGCTCCAAGTAATTTTTGTGGAGTTAAGACACTTTACAGGCCTCACTTTAATCATACTCAATTATTCACTTTATAGATATATTTACATTATTAGAGACATAATTACAAAAACTAAGTTCAAATATAGCCCTCATTTCGTTAGTAGTACGACCTTGCACCTAATAAATACGAACTATATTTGCATTGTAAATTGAACCCCCAAAAAATGTCCTTTCTTCTTGTTGTTCGAAATTGGAACGGTTTACTTTTTGTGTAAGTAGGTCGGGTGACTCCGGATTATAGCATGTATGGTGGACAAAAGTAATGTCAAAGTTTTGAGAGCCAAAATGTAATTACGGGTGTCAAGTTTCTTTATGAATTGTCTTCTTGATATATCCTGCATTTCCTGTAGAATTGTATAACCGTTAAAGGGCAATGAAACCCAAGCAAAATGTTGCTTTCATAGTTTTGAAGAGATTAAGAAGAAGAATCTCTGAAAGTTAGAGCATAATCGGGTAAGAAACAAGAAAACTACGGCCTTTTGAAGATGTCCATATATTCCTATGGGGAACTCAAATTGGCAACGCACTCTGATAAGTGTGTGGACAACTCCCCGTATGTTTTGTACACAAATGTTCCCATTTTTACAGTTTTCTTCATAGTCACATTTTTCCATTCCCCCAACTTATGATATGTTATGTATAAAAGTATTCTACAAAACATATGTTGAACTCGAACGAAGGGTAAACATAAATTTTGAGAACATTTAACAAAAGTGAAATTTTGTGTACAGAATGTATGGGCAGTTGTCCACAACTTTGCCAAAGTGCGTTGCCAATTTGAGTCACTCGAAGAAATACATGGCTCTTTTCATAGAGCCATAGTTTTCTTATTTCTTGACCGATAATGCTCAAATTTTCAGAGACTATTCATTATATGTATTGTCTTATAGAGCATACAACAATTTGTCTGGATTTCATTGTCCTTTAATGGTGCGCCTATCCCGTATTAAAATAGACGTGGGCATCTTGAAAACAGTGAACACGGAAATAGAGTGGTGAAGTGTCGGTCATAAATGATGTCATAAACATTTTTTTTTTAGAATTTTCAAATTTGGACTTCATTTTCAGAAAGAGCATAACAAATAATGTCCAAATACCGAAAATCAAAGGAATAGGTTACGTATTGGCCGAGATATATGCCCATCCGAATGATTTTTTTGGTCAATGGGCAATCAGTGTTATAGTGCACTGGTTCCTAAATTTAGGAACCAGTGCATTATAACACTGATTGCCCATTGAAGTACAATTCATTCGGATGGGCATATCTCAGCCAATACGTAACCTATTCCTTTGATTTTCGGTATTTGGACATTATTTGTTATGCTCTTTCTGAAAATGAAGTCCAAATTTGAAAATTCTAAAAAAGGTGTTTTTATGACGTCATGGGTTCTGTGCTCAAACACGACAGAAGATGGTAAGAAGAGAATAACAATAATATTAATGGTATTTATTCAACAAACAACATGTCACATTCGCAACTATATACAAGCTGAATTGCAATACAAGCATATGCACCAGTATTATTTTACAAACATCAAAATAGCTAAGACGAAATCACGAGGTATACAAAATGTTCGTTTATATACACACAGTAATTAAAGAAAGAGACAATAATAACACATGAATAATATTACGATACAAAGTTGAATAATAAAGGCGAGGAAAAGTTTTGTTACAGAGGGCTCTTCCAAAAATAATTATTTTGCGAGGTACTGTATATGCAAAACTGAGTGTAGACATTATGACATGACAGAATTTGTACTTTTTGAGAAAAAAAACCGTTTGTTTGATCAAAAACCGTTCAGAAACGAATGAAATATCCACAAATAACCCTACCAGAAAGACCACAGTGTGCCACAGTGTGAACACAGTGTGAACATAATGTGTTTCACAGTGTGGACCACAGGGTTAAATTGGAGCGTTTTAACAGTGTGAAAACCAACTCACACTGTGAACACACTGTGAGCGCACTGTCGCCATAGTGTGAAATTGCCTGCGTTCACAGTGTGTTAAATAATGCGCTCACACTGTGTATCTCAGCAATTCCACAGAGTGTTTATACTTGTTTTAAAAGTAGGTCGGGTGACTCTGGATTATAGCATGTATGGTGGACAAAAGTAATGTCAAAGTTTGAGAGCCAAAATGTAATTACGGGTGTCAAGTTTCTTTATGAATTGTCTTCTTGATATGTCCTGCATTTCTTGTAGAATTGTATAACCCGTATTAAAATAGACGTGGAACTTCTTAAAAACAGTGAACACGGAAATTGTGGTGGAAAAAAAAACACGACAGAAGAATGATGGTATAAGAAGAGAATAATAATAATATTAAAGGGACTTAGTAACATTGTCCAAATATATATATCCAAAGATATGTACGATCGAAGTATTCAGATAAGAAAAACTCCGGTGGAGTTTTTCTTACTGTGTACAAAGTGAGTGCAGTGAGTTAGTGACTATCACTTTGCATTTTCGCTCATTACTTGGCCATGCAATGTCCATTGGACTTGAAATTTTCACACAATACCCTGTGGACATATGAGATAACAACAATATACATTGCATCAACCATTTATCACTTTTTGCACATGTCAACAAAGTTACAAGATCCCTTTAATGGTATTTATTCAACAAACAACATATCACATTCACAACTACAAGCTGAATTGCAATACAATCATATGCACCAGTATTATTATACAAACATCAAAATAGCTAAGACGAAATCACGAGGGATACAAAATGTTCGTTAACAGTGTGAAAACCAACTCACACTGTGAACACACTGTGAGCGCACTGTCGCAACAGTGTGAACTTTCTTGCATTCACAGTGTGTAAAAACAGTGCGTTCACACTGTGTATCTCAGCAATCGCACAGTGTGCTCACAGTGTGATGAGTGTTCACACTGTGAAAACGCTCCACTCTAACACAGTTTGCACAGTATGTTCACACTGTGACTCACTGTGTTCTTTCAGGTATAGGGAAAGTCATTTTTTATAAAAGTCGGGGAATTGACTTTTATTCGCGATATCACTGATATGAAAATTAACATTCATAAATCAAATACATTTAGTAAACAATTTACCAAAGCTGATTTCAAATTGGTTCTGTTTATCCATCTCTCTATTTTATGACATTTCGAGAAAAAAATATTACCAATTTTGAAGGAATTTAAAAGGGGTGTTAAAATGTGAATCCGCAAGAAACAACGTAAATTAATTATAAAGATTTGTAATCTCTTTGATAATTATCATGATAATAGAAGATAGTTATACTGCATTTTTGATTTAGACTAAATATTACGAAACATGAGTTTTCCTGTTCACTGAATTGTTATTGAATATGGTCATATTTTTTATTCTTCAAAGAAATAAAATAACTATTTGACAACCATAATGAGAAGTTCATACACAAGAAACCAATAATTCTTTATAGTAACCAATATAAATTATCATTAATTTCATCTAACAACCGTTTTGGTTATTTTCCTCTTCCCCTGTTACTTCCTTTGTATATTTCGCGGTAAAAGTGTGGTAGACAGAATATTATACCAGGTCTTATTGCGTGGGGTGTTGGATCGAGAAAATTCACACGGTATTAGGTTATTAATGAGCATTACTAAACTTCCTGATCTTTATCCGGTAGCCACCTCAAAAATATTATTAACTATCCTGCTAAAATTAAAGACTGAATGTGAGTATAATATGATTAGAATAAATAAGTTAACGTTTTGTAATGCTCTGATGACATAATTACATGTATTTACAAGCTGCTTAGGGCATATGAAC
This sequence comes from Echinarachnius parma, assembly GCA_037951105.1. NCBI lineage: Eukaryota > Metazoa > Echinodermata > Echinoidea > Clypeasteroida > Echinarachniidae > Echinarachnius > Echinarachnius parma. The sequence goes on along the minus strand of JBAMJV010003796.1, from coordinate 169,010 downwards.
ACAATACAACTGGAAGATTCGATTTGAAGATGTTATTTGCACATTGGACGTTGAAACAAATAATAATAATACTCGAGGGATCTGGTAACATTGTCCAAATCCACAAAACCTCGTGAGAAATCTAGTTGTTATCGCTTACCTTGTTGTATTCTTATTACCTATCATGCCTGTATAGAAGCATGGAACATGTTTTGGTTTTTGGAATTTACGATTGAAGCGTTCAGATTTTAACTATCCACTGGATAGTCAAAACTGTGTACAAATTCAGTTAAATGGGTTAGTAAATATCACTTTACATTTTTCGTAATTACTCAGCCGTATAGCATCCATTTAATGTGAAATGTTCACACAATACTCAGGGGACATATCAGATCACGAAACTACAACCAACCATTCGTGACTTTCTGCACATGCCAACAAAGTTACTAGATCCCTTTAAGAGAAAATTCCACTCGGGTTCAATTTGTATCTTGAATTATGACAACTATTTTGCTCATATTTTGGTCTTTAACTTGCTTGAGTTAGCGGTTTGACTTGTTTTTCTTTCTTGATCCCGAGTTCAAGCGTCGGGCACACTACCGGCATCCCACCAAAACATTATCACGTGCATGTTGCTCATAGCCTGAACTATGCTCTTGCGATACATACTCGTAACGTATGGGGTGGGGTGCAGCCCCTCCCACCCCCACCCCCACCCCCCCCCCCCCCCCCCACCCCCACCCACCCAAACAGCCCTTCGACCCTCCTCGTATTTTAACTTGAAGTAAATAACTCGCAAAAATGCGAGCTTGGCACTCAAGGAGTTAAATTGATTTGTTTATATTAGGAAAGAGGGCTAATGGGCGATCCGATTTTTGTATTAGATATAATATTACCCTAATTGTTTGAGCATTTATGTCCCTTGTATAAAGTGCATATATGATGGGAAAGTGGCTGCACCACCACCCCACCCCCACAACCTCACAAGCCACTTCCCTTCATCACTCTTTATAATGTCTTTATGTTAAAGGGATAGTTGAGTTCGGGTAAAGAAAGTACAGTTTTGGTCAAACTGAATTTTAGTAACCAAAACCTGCACCATTACATTACAAACCAGGGGCGTAGACAACGGGGGGATGCGGGGTATGCATCCCCCCACCTCACAAGGTGGGGGGGATGACATGTACAATCATCCCCCAGGTTTTAGGGAAGGATATTTTGTGTGTGTGTGTGTGTATCTGTATACGAGTGGGAAAGAAAAAAATAATGGTATGAGCTAAGACTTGTTAATTTTCACGTTCAAAAAGTAATGTATACATCCACTTTAAATTTTCGCTGCGCGCTTCGCGCGCGAACAGATTATCTCAGTTTGTTGTGTAACTTGTGTATGGTCTGGGGTGAGTATTTTTGTCTGTACCGGGCCACGTAGTTCCAGTGCTCTGGCTGCTTGTGTGACGTGCACAAAATTGCACCATTTCAAGTATATAAATGCAAAATCTTCTCCGTGGGAGGGGGATACCCACTCCCAAACCCTCCCTATGTGGCTCTGCCCCAGCCCTCGGTAGCTTCGCCCCCTTGGGACTCATTCTTGGCTATAGGCTATGTTGTTGGATCATACATAATGTGGCATATGGTTTATGTGGGAACTGTGTATGACACTAAATATAAATACAATATTTGTGTGTGCGTTGGGGTGCATATTTATTAGTGTGTCAATTATTTGTTTTCTTCGTGAAAATATATTTAAAATTTCTGGTCGATCAAATAATAACACGCTTTCTCAGATACAGTCAATGTTAAGCCCGAATGTCATATCTAGGTAAGCACCAGATTGCACAATTTCAAGTCCAAACATGCAAAAGCTCTCTACCGTGGGGGAGGGGGGACACCCCCTCTCACACCCTCCCCCTGCGCAGTCACTTCGGTCCCTCGCAATGTCTCATTTCTCACATCTGGCTCAAAGTTGGCGCGCAGCCCTGTGCACATGGTTGGGCATGAGCCCCTACACACACAAAATCGTGAGCCCCCTTAGGTTTTTGCCCCCCAATCCAAACTGCTTCCGGCGCGCCTGGTCTCGACCATCTTAATGAATGATCTTGGCTGCGAAAAACATTTGACGAGCCCCCCCCCCCCCTCCCCCCCCCCCCACTTTCGGTCTCGAAAAAAATTAGGCAGGCGGTCTCGGCCGGGAAAACAATTGGCGACGAACACTCCCCCCCCCCCCCCCCCCCCCTCCACCAACTGAGAGGACTTTCAAGCAATTTCCTCGGTCTCAAAAATTGATAAATTTGTGGTGGTCTCGGCCGCGAACAAATTGGTCTCGGTCCGGTGAACGGCAAATCATCCCCCCCCCCAGGTGTAAGAACCTGTCTACGCCACTGTTACAAACTAATAGTTGAAACTCTACCATGCTTGAAAGGAATTCAAAATCACAAACGACTGAGTAAAAAGCCTTTTATCATTCAAACAGAGGCGTTCAAACTCAAGATGGCGCTCTCTAAAAACACATTGGTTTAAACCATTTTAAATTAAATATTGTGCATGTGAAGGTTCGTAAAAATAGTGATTAGATAGAGAGATAATCAACAACTATTAAAAAACTTCTTTTGAAAATTTTTGAAAAGAGGAAGCATTTAAAAAAAAATTGTAACGGTTGGTTCAAAATTAGCTAATATTTGTGGGGCCCCACATTTATTACAAATGGTTACGTTTATGGATATTTCAGCCGTTTCTGAACCGATTTTGATCAAATAAAGTTTATTCTGTCACTAAAATATTATGCTCTTTCAAATTTTACACTCAGTTTTTCATTATCTCACAAAAAAATTATTATGTGTAGCGCCCTCTCTACCAAAACTCAACTATCCCTTTAATTTGTATATCGTGTTATTTCGCCGAATTCATTATTAGTCTGTTGTGGCCTTGTGCCTCAGACATGACGTTATGTGGTGGGTAAGCCTTCCTCGTCATAACATTACGTGTGTCTTCGTGTTAAAGGGAAAGTTGAGTTTTGGTAGAGAGGGCGCTAGACTACTTAATTGGTTTGTGAGGTAATGAAAAACTGAGTGTAAAATTTGAAAGAGCATAATATTTAAACAATAAAATCATCTTTGTTTGATCAAAATCGGTTCAGAAACGGCTGAAATATCCATACATATAACCATTTGTAATAAACCCGGGCCCCGGGTTTATTAGAGAATTTTGAACCAGCCGTTAAAAATTCAAAAAAATGCTTCCTCTTTTCAAAAAGTTACAAAATAGGTATTTAAATAGTTGTTGGTTATTTCTCTATCTAATCACTATTTCAACAAAGCATCACATGCACAATATTTTATTCAAAATGGTTGAAACCGATGAGTGTTTAGAGAGCGCCCTCTTATGTTTTAACGGCTCTTTTTGAATGATAACATGATCTTTACTACGTCATTTGTAATTTTGTGTTCCTTTCTAGTTATAACTATTAGTTTGTAATGTAATGATGCAGGTTTTGGTTACTAAAATTCAGTTTCACTCAAACTGTACTCTCCTTACCAGAACTCAACTATCCCTTTAATTTATGTATGGTGCATTTTTCTTTTCATTTTCCGAATTCTTGAATTATAATTATGCCATGTTGACGCATACTAATTGAATGCGCCCCTTTCTTTTTATGTTGATTGGTATTATTGTGTAAACAATAATGAAATTTAATTCTGGTTCATGTGGGTTTAACCTTTATGGGTTCGGGTGATCCTCTGAATGCATAATGCATTATGTGAGTGCGTATATGGGGAGGGTGCCCAGTCCTGCAGCACCCCCTCGCCCCTCTAAATGGTTTTGTGCATAGAGTCGTACATGTTGAAGTTCATACATTCCCATAATTTAGGAGCAAGGAAGATAATTGCGTTTGGTCAAGAAGTATGATTGGGTTTGATTATTGACGATGCTAAATCATACTATCTTGTCAATTTATTATTGAAATAATAATTTTAGATTTTATCTCGGAAAGTTTAATTATGGTATTTAAGTATGGTGAGAGAAAAATTTGCCAATATGGGTAATTTGTGAGCTGATTTTTTCATACATATTGTAACTCATTAAAAGTGCATTGCATCCCTTTTACCAGTTACAAAAACAAAATAGTAAAAGAAAATAATTATAATACATATTTCGCAAATTAAAAGAATGCTACATAGCCGTCCAACAACTACCCTTATAGCACCTCTAAGCCTGTCTGATTTGTCTTAGTTCCTTCTACGTATTCCTGGTTTCACCCGCCAACAAATTGCTAAGGACATAATATGTCCTTTGGCATACGTCTAGTCATTCTTATAGGACTAAGTTGCACATCTAGCCAATTATTATGGGCAGATCCACCCCCGCCCCCCCCCCCCAACTGAATTATCATTATGACAACACAAACATGACAAAGTGTGTATATCTCAAGTAAACGGAGACAGAGCATACGATCGATGGGAGGGGGGTGGGGGGGGGGGGGGGGCTAGGAGCTGCAGCACCCTGAGAAATTTTAAACGGCAGTATTCTGGTAAAATGCACCACTGATTCGGAAAAACCCGTCGTTTTTTTTTTTTTGGGGGGGGGGGGGGGTGGGGGTGGGGGGTAAAGGTATGGCATATTCGGACAAAATAACAGTCATATTTGGGCAAACTGCATGTTTCGGGCAAACTCTTGTCATATGCAGGCGAAGAGGAAGAAGGGAAATTATACATGTCTAGGTACCAAGGAGGTTTAAACCTCCTTGGTATCACCAACATGACACAGGCTTCACCAAGAAGCTGTCAAAAATGGTATGACTTTGATGGTTTTGCCCGAAAATGACAAAATATAATTATGTTGACCGAAAATTGGTGGGTTAAAGCTGCAGCTAAATGCTTTCGTTAAAAAAAATAACGATGGGTGAATAAATAAACAGACGAGCGAACCAACGAACGAACGAACGAACGAACGAACGAACGAACGAACGAACGAATTAACGTTTGAAAGAATGGACGATCTCCTTTCAGCAAAAGGATTACAATGAATCAAGTCTTAAAGCAAGGACAATGACCAGTGGCGGATCCAGGGGGTGGTTTAGGGGGTTTAACCCCCCCCCCCCCCCTTGGGCTGCCAAGTGAAAATATATCAGTGAAAAAAGTTGTTAAAAAAAGTGAAAACAAATCACTTACGGGGGTTCAAAATAGCAAACAAAATTCGCCACTTGGACGCGTCCTTGGACGCGGCTCATGGACGATGCTCCGCATCGTCATTGGGTCAACCCCCCCCCCCCCCCTTAGCAAAAAGCTAGATCCGCCCCTGATGACTAACGCGTCTATTTAAATATATACCCTTTATACAAGACTAGTTTCGGGGAAACCCCTTCTTGTGATGTGAAGATTCAGGAATTCTTGTCAAATTGGACGCATCCTGTTGCTAATGTGTCAATGCGTCCTTGCCTACCGGGTCAGTCCGTTATCTTTAATCTGGTTTTCAGAATTCAGATAGTGGTGAAGTGTTGGGGAATGGAAACCCCCTCTCACTAACCCTTTTTTTCCAATGGATAAATGGACTTCTAATTCCCAGAGAAAATATTACACCATTCTAGTCATGTTACCTCACCCCTCCACTCCATCTCTCTCCCACCCCCCCCCCCCTCCCACTGGTTTATGGTTATCAGAAATATGGTTCGGAAGCTACCCCCCCCCCCTCCCCCCCCCCCCCCCATCCGTGTCCCATCGATCCCTCTCCCCTTACCCTACCCCTCCGGCGTCCGGGTTATGGTCATCAGATAGTAAGGTTGGGAAGCGCCTAGGGTGTGGAGAAAGAAGGGACATTCCCCTCTCTCAGCCCCAGCTATAATCCCAACCATGCCAACAGGTAAATGGTCATCGGCGAGGGGGCAGAGAAAAGAAGGGGAACTTCACTCGCCCAGCCACACTCCTTCTGGGCCAGCCTCTGTATATGTAACGCCATGATAATCATGTTACCCCCTCCCATCCCTTTAATCTCCTAATCCCCCCCCCCCTCCCCCACACACACACACACACTGATTAACGGTCACTTGATCTTTATGTCGCATTTGGTCTGGAAAATGATACATAGTACTACATTATAGTTGAATTTTCTTCTTCCTATACATATCCAAAATTGAATTCAACGCTATAAACCCAGTAATCATGGTATTCAATACTAACTCTCATCACAATCCATTGTGACTAGCAAATGCGCCCGTCACACGTGCATCTACTACCATATGGTTACGAATTTGATAATATGAACATATGAATCTCAGGCAATACAATTTCTCCATAATTATGTTGTCTAAGCAAAATGTATAATTTTTATCAATTTTGTTTTTAATACAAATTGTTAATTTTTAACCAAATTCTTTTCATTTCATGTAGAAATGTATATTCTATAAAAAAAACGTGTATTAAACTCAAACAAAGGGGAAACATACAAATTGGTGTAAAATCGAGAAAATTTAAAATTGATAATGCATTTGCACACATGACCTATCCATCCGCTCTCTTTGGTTGATATCCTACAACAATTTTGTTCGCACATTATCATAGAATCAGGTTGGGGTGTACAGTTGCTTCCCTTTAAATGTATATCTATAATGACTAGTTGTGTATTCCCGAATGACAGAAATCTGACAGTGTGTTCAATATCAGTGTTTGTCATGGTCAAATACGAAAAAGCAAACGTTTGTTTCATGAAAATTTAAAAAGAGGGACATTAGGGATAGTTGAGTTTTGGTATAGAGGGCGCTACACAAAATAATCTTTTGGTGAGATAATGAAAAACTATGTGTCAAATTCGAAGGAGCATACAATTGTAATGACAGAATAAACTTAATTTGATCAAAATCGGTTCAGAAATGGCTGAAATATCCAACAACATAACAATTTTTAATAATTGTGGGGCCCCACAATTATAAGATAATTTTGAACCAGCCGTTAACAAAATTTTTAAATAGTTAATTATCTCTCTATCTAATCACTATTTCAACAAAACATCACATGCACAATATATTTTATTTAAAATGGTTGAAACCGATGAGTGTTTAGAGAGCGCCCTCTTGATTTTTTTGTATGATAACAGGCTTTTTACTTAGTCGTTTGCAATTCTGTATTCATTTTGAGCATGGTGGAGTTAAAATTATTAGTTTGTAATGTAATGGTGCAGGTTTTGGTTACTCAAATTCAGATTGACCCAAACTGTACTCTCTTTACCAGAACTCAACTATCCCTTTAAAACAATCTTTTGCACACATCAAAGCCAATTTCTCCGCTCGTTTGGATGAATGCTGATACCTTTTTTTGGTCTTCACGTTATTATAGGAAAGAGGTTTGGGTGTTGCTTCCCTTTAACTCTCTATAATGACTAACTTTATTGCTTCGGGGTAATACGTGCAGTGGCTGCATCATCGACCGACTGACATAACTCTGACAGTTTCTACAATATCTGTATTTGTCATGGTCAAATACGGCGTATAATAGTGTCAATAAAAGTATTGGATCAGTGCGCGTTGTAATCAGCTGATACTACAGTTCAACGGTCATCCTCCTTTACATGTGCATGGCGTACATGCATGTAAAGCCACCAAATCGCTACTTTTTAAGGGATAGTACAGTTCTGGTCAATCTAGATTTTAGTAACTAAAAGGTATAAGTTATCAATAACAACCAATAGTTAGGATTCAATGGCACCTGTAAGGTAGACCACATATTTATTTTTAAAAAATCAACCGTTAGCACAAGAGGGCGTTTTTTTGTAATCTTACACTTAGTTTTTTCATTACCTCACATACACAAAATATTTCTTGAAGCGCCCTCTAAACCCAAACTGTACCATCCCTTTAAAGTGAGCCATTAACGTGTTTCCGAAAGTGATAGTTGAGACTTCAATGATATACCAATATCAATGTATAAGATTTTTTTCTGAATGATGGGTGATAGTTTCATAAAATACATAGTTAGTGAGAAAAAAAGGTGATTAACGTCAAATGTAAATCACCTACTGCCTATGCATTGCTTTTGACGGCAATGATAAGCGTTCCGGAACGCGTTTCAATTCAATTCATAAGTATCTCCACAATTATGGATACATTTGACAAATACAAAACCATTCCATTCTTCTGAGTGTAACCATTAAAGCCAGACAACAAGGTTCAAGATAAATAGAGAAGTTCAAAATGATTTTGGTTGAATCTGACTCAATTAAACAGTTCCCTACTGGACTTTATAATCCCCATTCAGCTAATACGGGAACCACCATATTCCCATAATGGATTAATAGCTCACTTTAAAGGTCCATTCGGGGATTAGCAGTTCTGCTCAAATCACTGATCCCAAATTTTCACAGCAATTATATCAAATTGCGCACATAAAATGAAGTATAGTTGACCATTGTGAAACATCTCATCACATAATGTCTATGTCACGTGACGTATTTCTACAGATAAAACCCTAAACAGGTCACATTCATGTGATGTCATGTATTTCGTTTTGGGTAATTTTGCAAACATCGATTCTGTTTTCAAAATGTTAGAATCCTGTTACAACACATGCGTCCTACTTTTCTAAACATTGGTTTTCCTGTTAAAAAAATATTATGCCTCAGTTGAAACATTGCCTTACGCTTTCGATACTGATGAACATGTTTTTAAAACATGAACAAACGTTTTTTTAAAGGGATAGTTGAGTTTTGGTAAAGAGAGTACAGTTTTGGTCAAACTGAATTTTAGTAACCAAAACCTGCACAATTATACATTACAAACTAATAGTTATAACTCCACCATGCTCGAAAGGAATGACAAATTACAAATAACTAAGTAAAAAGCCTGTTATCATAAAAAAAAGAGCCGTCAAAACTCAAGAGGGCGCTCTCCCAAAACTCATTGGTTTCAACCATTTAAAATAAAATATTGTGCATGTGATGTTTTCTTGAAATAGTGATTAGATAGGGAGATAATCAACAACTATCTAAAAACCTCTTTTGTAAATTTTTGAAAAGAGGAAGCATTTATAAAAAAAAATTAACGGCTGGTTTAAAATTATCGAATAATTGTGGGGCCCCACAAATATTATAAATATTACAAATATTTCAGCCATTTCTGAACCGATTTTAATAAAAAAATAAAGTTTATTCTGTCATTAAAATGGTATGCTCTTTCAAATTTGACACTCAGCTTTTCATTATCTCACAACAAAATTATTTTGTGTAGCGCCCTAAAATTATTTTGTGTAGCGCCCTCTGTACCAAAACTCAACTATCCCTTTAAATAGGTTGTTATTCTGACCCGTGTTTAAAAGGTCTTTAACATTTGTTTAACAAGGCGTGTAAGGGGTGTGCGAGCGGTATGAACTCACCTACATATACGTTAGATTGGGGCACATATTATTCATTTCTCATGACATATTGCAGATTAAAAGACTAGATACTATTTTCTTTAACAAAATGAAATTTCAATCATATTTTACAAACAAAATACAGACTTGAATGGAACATTTCATCGAATTTATCATTGGTTGACGGGATTTTTAACCCATTGTCCATGCACGGGAGTCTGCATGGTCGCTACGTACTGCAACTAGTAGGGAACATATCAAATATATCAATGCTAACCAAGATTGGGATACGTAAACGGTACATTATTCCCTCTCGATTAAATATCTGATCCAAAGACCAGTTGCCATTGTATGTTTTTACAATCGATTGTAACTATTTCTGCAGTGGGGCACATCTATAGGACAGCATGTGATGCACTGTATACATGTTGAATGATATGACTCTCCTGTGTTCGTATGTGGAACTGGTTGGATAAGTCAGTGGCCATGCTGATCTGCTGACTACTGGTCATGAACATTTAAAGAGATTCATTAACTTTATATTTTTCCCAAAAAGTAATATTTGAGACTACAATCATCTACCAATTGCAGTGTAAGATTCTTGAGAATGGCAAGTGAGATTTATATAGGGCAGGAATAATGTTTACCTAATGAAAATAGAGAAAATCAATTTCTGATGTTTGTCCCGATCATTCGGGTTGAAGTATCCGAATTCGGATACTATGGACGATTGAGTATCCGAAGTCAAATACTCTTGGCTACGGTCGGAAATTATAGACGCTTTTAAATTCAATCTTGAATATATCCATAATTAGGGAAGCTTTTGAAAAATCAAAACTAATTTCATTATTCTGTCACCATAAGCCAAACAACAAGGTACAAGAGAAGTGTGAAAGATCCAAGTGATTTCTTGGTTGAATTGTACAAACTAAGTTAATGGATCACTTTAAAGGGATAGTTGAGTTTTGGTAGAGAGGGCGCTACAAAAAAAAATTGTGAGATAATGAAAAACTGAGTGTCAAATTTGAAAGAGCATACCATTTTAATGGCAGAATAAACTTTATTTGATCAAAATCGGTTCAGAAACGGCTGAAATATCCATAAACATATCCATTTGTAATAAATGTGGGGCTCCACAAGTATTCGATAATTTTGAACCAGCCGTTAAAATTTTTTTTTAAATGCTTCCTCTTTTCAACATTTTTCAAAAGAGGTTTTTAGATAGTTGTTGATCATGTTGATTATCTCTCTTTCTAATCACTATTTCAACGAAACATCACATGCACATTATTTTATTTAAAAATGGTTTAAACAAATGTGTTTTTTTAAAGCGCCCTCTTTAGTTTAAACGGCTCCTTTTGAATGATAACAGGCATTAATGCACAATTTCATTGTGAGGTAATGAAAAACTGAGTGTCGAATTTGAGAGAACATGCAATTTTAATGGCAGAATAAACTTTATTTGGTCAAAATCGACCTAGAAACGGCTGAAATATCAATAAATATATCTGATCTTATAATTATTTGGGGCCCAAATAATTAGATGATTTTTAGAAAAAAATTTAAAAATGCTTGCACTTTTTTCAAAAATTTTCAAAAGCGTTTTTTAAATAGTTGTTGATGATCTCGCTATTTAATCATTATATCAATAAAACATCACATGCATAATTTTGTATGAAAAATGGTTGAAACCAATGCCTTTTTAAAAGGCGCCCTCTTGTGTTTCAATGGCTCTTTTTGAATGATAACAGGCTTTTTACTTAGTCATTTGTAATTTTGTATACCTTTCGAGCATGGTGGAGTTATAACTATTAGTTTATAATGTTACTGTGCAGGTTTTGGCTACTTAAGTTCAGCCTTACCAAAACTAAACTACCCCTTTAACTTAGTCGTTTGTAATTTTTTAATTCCTTTTGAGCATGGTGGAGTTATAAGTATTAGTTTGTCATGTAATGGTGCAGGTTTTGGTTACTAAAATTCAGTTTTACTAAAACTGTACTCTCTCTACCAGAACTCAACTATCCCTTTAAGCATACGTTAGATATTCAAATATGTATAACACGAAGTGGAGCTTTATGGTAATCCTATTGAGCAATACCTACCGGTTTATTGGGCAAGGCGATTACGTTACAAATTTTATATGAATTCACTGAAAGATTATTTTTCTATAATCTTCTCTTTTCCCTTTTCTATGACAAAGTACGAGTAGTTCCCTTTATGACTCATCCTTTTTTTTATATCTGTTATCGAGGAAGGCCAGTTACGGCTAGTCAAAGCCAAAGCGGTACTTGATTATAGTAATTTATGTCGACTTTTGGACTTTATCTTCACAAAGCAAAGATATTAACGGTACCGGTAGCAGTTAGACTATGAATAATTATGGGGAAGGTGGGATGCCTCCGCCCCGACGAACTACCCCACCCCCTCTCCCAAGTTGGACTTCTTACCCCCCCCCCCCCCCCCCCCCCCATCTGATTCCGCCCAGTGGGAGGAACATTTTATAAACCATATAATATATTTATATTTAAAACAGAATATCCAACAAAGGGTACGTCTTCTGGTCTAGGGGTAAGAGCTCTTCTCTTTGCGGAATTCGGCCCGCCGGGTTCGAAACCTACGCTGCGTCCCTCGGATGGTGCTGATTAAAATGGGGTTGCCTACGACGTTAATGGTCATAATGTAATTGATCGAACGCGCCTGTACTGTAACAGTTTCACATAAACGTAATACCACAAATAAAATAATTGTCTTGCGGCTCACGTCTTATATTACTCCTTGTCCCGCTTGTGATGTATATCTTGACTCCAAAACCTATATAATTATAACACCAGAAACTAATAATTTATGTTGGGCATATCCCCTACTACCCCCCCCCCCCCCCCCCCCCCCCACCCCCGGCATTTCGATTCGGTTTATTCCTCGCTGTGCTACTACCAGTCATGCCAGTAGCACGTTGGGTAAATTATAATTACCTGATAATTGCGATGTATTTGTACCATTAAAATGTTGCAATACAGGATAACTAACAGTGACCTTTGAACTTGACCTGTTTGATTATTACAGATATGGTTACATCTTGCGAAATCAAAAGTAAAGCCTTGTGATACCTTTCGGAAGTCATCGCATTTAGGTAAAACGTTTATTGAGCCAATATAAAGATTATTTTGCGAAATACAGATTAAAGACACGTGATAGTTTTTAAATAAGTTTTTGAAAAACTAGTCGTTATGCAATATTATGTGCATGTAAAGTTTAGATCAAGAACCCTTTAATATTATAGCTAAATATCATATTGCATAATTACATATTTCGTAAACGGAGAGAAATCGACATGAAGTAGAAACATGCGATACCAATGCTTATTCCTATAATGGTTTATTAAATGTTGTTTGACATGCTTGAGCAAAAAACAAACGAATGAAATATCAAGAAAAACATTTTCAAAAAGCGCATGACTTTCAGATTATATGGACGACATAATAACATATTAAAGTTTACTGTAACATTCTTTATAGAAATTAACTGTTCATTAAATTATAGTTTAATTTAATCATTATAATTTAACACGGTTTCATACATACCGTACATGTATATGATAAAGCATGTAAAATATTATATGAAAATAAATTAATAAAAGTAATGAGTAATAATTGATTGGATTTAGCCCCTTCCGAGGTCCCCACATCAATTATAATCTTCTTGGCTAATCTACTAGGTATTGAAGGATATGCTGTCTCTCATTCGTGTTGGCATTGGTGATGTCATTGTCATTTAGTTTGTTAGCCTTATAATATTTTGTTTTTAATGATCTTGTATTAAAAGCGGTTGACGTGACATTAACTTTTTACCTCACCTTTGTATCCTGTTCAAGAACAAAATGTTGTAAACATGATTAGTTTTTTAGGAAATGACATTAAACAAATTACGTTAAACAAATTAACAACGGCATAGATCTTGAATATGCAAAGCCAAAGGAAAACAATCATGCGATTTAAAATATACATTACTTGTACTATAGGTGTTAAATATAACTGTTGGCACTTTTTATTGTGAATAATTAAAAAAGTATTGCATGGATCATATTCATAATGAAGGAGAAGATATAATAGCTGAAGAGTGTAACTGTTTGTTGGGTGTGGTCGCGTTGCATAATTCACCGTACATTTCCAAGTAATAATTCAATATTTTTCAAAAGAAGTTGACAGTGGAAGACAGATCAGTGCCCCGTTTCATAAAACACTTGCAATTGTTGTAAGTGTCCAATTATTGTAACTACCATGGCAACAGCTGAAATGATAAATAAATACATAATTAAATCAATAAATCAATCAACAAAAAATGTAAACAAATACATACAATAATACATACATGAAATATTGAAAAAAAATACAAAAATAAATTAATAAATAAATTAATATATATTTAAAAAGCATAAATAAAATATACCATATTGTAATAAATTACATAATGTATGCGTATTTAACTTATAATGACTTGGCACTTATAAAAGATACTGCATGTATATTTTGTTTTAATTCGAGAGTACATAAACAATTTTGTTGAATATGAATATAAACACATCCTAACTGAGAAAACTATTAATTGCGTTATACAAATAATTTGAATTTACTTCTCTAACGGACATTTGTTTAACGTCCTACATCTCTAGGTACGCGTTAATTCCTTTAATTCCATTATCACAATTATAATCACTTTATCATGTAACTCTTCAAAAATTGGCATAAGTCGTGAAATAGTCCAAACAATCATCACGTTCCGTCCAAATTAAACAGACCGTACTCTGCATGATGACTTTCAAGCAAAACAGAAACACGTAACAAACAGACAACTATGACATATGTACGTGCCAAAATGCTTATGAATGGCCATGAAAAGTCTTTAAATTTAGAATAAAGTTGAACAAATCCAGAGTAACTTTTTTTTCTTCTCGAATGACGTGTTTATTTTCAAGCAATGTTTCGTTTAAATGTTTTGTTTTACCAATCACTATATAGCTATAGATCGGTCATTGTTTTACCGTCCCTATTCTGTATGACTGGATAAGCTTGAAACTTTTCCCTTTTCGGTCAAACAGAGATAATAGCACTTTTACTGCCACAAATACTGAATAATAGCTAAAACACGCCCTATTTCAAATTCGTCTTGTTTCCCCTTTCAAATTCATATTATAAATGCATATTTAGATTATAATTATGATAGAAATTACAATAACAAGAATCATCAATGATAACGGTAATAAAACAAGGGATAATAATTAGATTTCAATAATAATAAAAAGAATGCACATAATTTACCAACCTATTACATTTTAACAAACAAGTAAAATGTACTAATTTGTTATAATAATAATTAATTTGCATGCGCAACGCCCCGCCAAAGCACCATACGCGGTGTAGTACATGTACACTCAAATGTAACCATCGACGGTCTAATTGAATATTCCTAATATGATAATCTTTAATTCCCTAAAACTAATTTCGTTTCCCAATTTCACCATTTTGAGATTCGATGTTGTAAGTGGCTAATAGTAAGTGTTTTCACCAGTTACCGTATGAAGCGTCTAGTACCCCCGAAGCAGGCCTCGACCCAAGGACATACACGATAGGTAATTGTCGACACCTGTCGAACAGACAAGATTTCGGGGGCTTTCGATTCCCCAATTGAGGAGCTTAAAGAATTAAGACGAACCACTTGTTCCTAATCCCTCGAAGATATAAAATACCCTGAACTGACTTATAATTGCTGAAAGATACGAACGCATTATTCATGCTAAAACATACCTGGAAGATATAAAACACCTTGATGAAACAAAAGATTATGCGATGTTATATATACATGACTGTTATAACAATTCAAATCACATGTTCACCATTTTCACGCCATACATGTCAAATCGGATCAATCAGAACTGACGAATTATGATAAACATGGTCCTACTCGATATTCCTTAACCATGTTAACACAAACACTAATGCACTATAATGTTTCGAGGTACCATGAAAAGGTTATTTACCTGTTAATAATGTTTATTCATTTTCAATATTTACTAAAGAAATTGTTAAATGTATTACTCACACGACCATATCACTGTTGCGTTATTAGCTACATGCTCCAAAGCGTCATAAATACATATTGCCCTTCTCCGTATGCTTCTAAAGGCAGAAGCCTGGATTTTAAGACAAGAAAGTGTCAAATTCGTCATATTTAAAAGCACCCTGATTCTATTATACTGAAGCAAACATCTTCCCTGCATTCTTCCATAAACTTCATACAATTAATCATTCTGAATTTTAGTTACCAAAACCTGCACCATAACATTACAAACTAATACTTAAACATCTACCATGCTCAAAAGGTATACAAAATAACAAACTAATAAGTAAGAAGCATGTTCTCATTTTTTTTAAAGAGCCGGTTAAACACAAGAGGGCGATCTCTAAAGACGCATTAGTTTTAACCATTTTGTATCCAAAAAAATGCATGGGAAGTTTTTTTTAAATAATGATTAGATAGAGATATCATCAAAAACTATCTAAAAATCTCTTTTGTAATTTTTTGAAAAATTGTAAGAATTGTATTTGTTCTGTCATTAAAATTGTATGCTCTTTCAAATTTGACACTCAGTTTTTCATTACCTCACAGGAAAACAAAAATGTTCTTGAAGCGCCCTCTTTACCAAAAGTCAACTATCCATTTAAAATAAATCAGCGTGTATCATATTTTGCAATGATTGTGGATCTCCCTTAAAGGACAATGAAATCCAGACAAATTGTTGTATACACTATAATACGCTACATATAATGAATAGTATCTGAACATTTGAGCACAATCGGTAAGGAAATAAGAAAACTATGGCTCTTTGAAAAGAGTCGTGTATTTCTTCGAGTGACTCAAATTGGCAACACGCTCTGGCAAAGTTGTGGACAACTCCCCATACATTTTGTACACAACATTTCAGTTTTGTTCAATTTTCTCAAAATGTATGTTTACCCTTCGTTCGAGTTCAACATATGTTTTGTAGAATGCTTTTATACATAACATATCATGAGTTGGGGGAATGGAAACATGTATGAAGAAAACTGTAAAAATGGGAATATTTGTGTACAAAACATATGGGGAGTTGTCCACACACTTATCAGAGTGCGTTGCCAATTTGAGTTCCCCATAGGAATATATGGACATATTAGCTTGGGTTTCATTGCCCTTTAATCACACTATTTCTACCATTGTTCACAAAGTTTTGCATTGAATTCGATTCCTTTTCGGCGCCTCAGAATAGTTGCCAAGGTGTACATGGTATATAGCACATCAGAAGTGTTGGCCAAGTTTTGAATAAATTCAAAGGGGACCACCAGGCTAAGAACAACACATAATTATATGTTTTGGTACCGTTTTGTGATATCAAAATATAGATACTCAACATTTTGCAAAGGGTTGTGAAATTCATAAACAAAGCAATTAATTTCCACAACTTACGGAACCACTACTATTTCCTGGTTCCGTACGGGCCAAACATTTGCGAGTGCGCCAATGCTATTCACGCGTACGTTTGGAGACAATATAATCCCGGGCGATTCGTTCGCTCTGGACAAAGTAGTCTCGTACATGCTTTAGAATGGTGATGCGTTTTCCAATTATATATTTTTTTCTGGAATCATATTTTTATGAACTTGTTGATGTAATGGAATACTAAAGATGTTACCTTTCATTTATAAGAATATTATTTGTGGGTGGTGGTACCCTTTAAATGTGATTACCTTGCTGTTAATCTACGGCACATGTATACGATATAAAACCATGGAAACAACTTGTTAACCCCCTACAATTTACAGAAGTGTCCAAAACAAACATGAAAACTACTTTGTCCATCGTAATAGAAGCTTACACGAGAAACATTTGTTGCAACTCGTTATGTATAAAGCCGTGTTTATCACCCCATTACAAAAGTGTAAATAACGGACAGAAAGTTATTATGTCTTTCATAATAAAAGCTTTCACAAGAAAACGGAACCTATGTTGCAACATTTTGTTGTTGTTATAGAAACACTGTAAAACAAACTGACACCATTACGGAAGTTGAAACGGCGTTAACAAAGTTACAAGTAGCAACCATCCTGGCCCTCTTAAAGGGACTTAGTAACATTGTCCAAATCCTCAAAATAAAATTTTAATTATACCTCATACCTTGTTGTATTCGTATTAATAATAAAATCATGGGACAGGTTTCGGTTTTTCAAATTTCCCTTTCGTTACAAAGATATGTACGATCGAAGTATTCAGATAAGAAAAACTCCGGGGGAGTTTTTCTTATGTGTACAAAGTGAGTGCAGTGAGTTAGTGAATATCACTTTGCATTTTCGCTCATTACTTGGCCATGCAATGTCCATTTGACTTGAAATTTTCACACAATACCCTGTGGACATATGAGATAACAACAATATACATTGCATCAACCATTCATCACTTTTTGCACATGTCAACAAAGTTACTAGATCCCTTTAATCCCATGTACACGCCAGCTGGATTTACCAAATACATAAAATAAAATGCCAGTAAGGATCATACTTTTATCGTCGTGATATCCCGATAGCGTGTGATATTTTGAGGTTCAGCTTTTCAAATCGGGTAATTTACATTATTGCCTATTCGTTCAATGTTATAGTACTAAGTTGTGTTAAATTAAGGTATTGTTAGTTCATACCTTTTTTTATTTTTTTATTAGAGTCCGGCTATATAAAAAGTGAAGTAATAGTCATCCACGTTAATCCCTTGTTCACGCCAGCTAGATTTACCGAATACCCCAAACATGACAGTATGGAAGATACTGTTATATTCATGACATTCCAAGAGCGTGTTACATTATTTTGAGGTTCCGCTGTCATTATCGGGTATTTTACATTATTGCCTATTCGTTCAATGTTATAGTACTAGGTTGTGTTAAATTAAGGTATTGTTTGTTCATACTTTTTTTTATTCGAGTCTATATAAAATGAAAGTGAAGTAATAATAGTCAAGTCAACCATAATCCCTTGTTCGAGCCAACTAGATTTACCAAATACCCAAATACCAAATACCAAATGTGAGGTTCATCTTTTACATTCGTTCACTTGTAATATAGTACGAAGTTGTGTTGAATTCAATTAGTGTTTTTAAATATTGTTTTATTTGAGTCTGTATAAAATGAAAGTGAAGTAGCCATGTTAATCCCTTGTTCACGCCAACTGGATTTATCAGAGACCCAGAAAATGACAGCCAAGAGCGTGTGACATTGCGAGGTTCAGCTGTAAGTTATAATTGGGTATTTTATACTTTCCCATCCATTCAATATTGAAAGCACTAATTTAAGTGTGTTAAAATTAAGGTATTATTATTGCACATTTTTCGTTATTCGAGCCTCAGGCATTTACTTTTATAGTACTAAGTTGTGTTAGATTGAGGTATTTTTTTCACATATTGTTTTAATTCGAGTCTATATAAAATTAAAGTGAGGTAATAGTCATCCATGTTAATCCCTTGTTCACGCCAACTGGATTTATCAGATACCCCTAACATGATAGTAGGGAAGATACTTTTATCGTCATGACATTCCAATTAGAGCGTGTTACATTATTTTGAGGTTCAGCTGTCATTATCGGGTATTTTACATTATTGCCTATTCGTTCAATGTTATAGTACTAGGTTGTGTTAAATTAAGGTATTGTTTGTTCATACTTTTTTTTATTCGAGTCTATATAAAATGAAAGTGAAGAAATAGTCGACCATGTTAATCCCTTGTTCACGCCATGTAGATTTACCAAATACCCAAATAGTCAGGTTCACTATGTAAAGTTGTAAACTTTTTTGGGGGATTTGTAAACCTATACATTTTTGGTATCTGTATAGTATAAGAAGTCAGAAAACCAATGTTTACAATTTGCCGGAAGCATTTATGGCGGCCATCTTGGATTTTCAAAATGGCCGCCATAACAATAGGTGTTTCTCATTATCTCGGCTTCCAGGTGGCCTAGAGTAATGATTTTAATGGCTAAACATATGTTTTCAGGGATGGGAAAGACAGTGGTACAATGTAAAATAAGATAAACATAACCACAAAGCGGCCATCTTGGATTTTCAAAATGGCCGCCTTGAAAATCAGTGTTTTTCAATATTTTAGCATTCATGTGGCCTAGAGTCATGATTTTAACGGCTAAACATCCATTTTCAGGGACTAGGAGGCCAGTGGTACAATGTAAAATTAGTCAAACATAAGGTTCCACAAAGCGGCCATCTTGGATTTTCAAAATGGCCAACTTGAAAATCAGTGTTTTTCAATATCTCAGCATCTAAGTGGCCTAGAGTCATGATTTTAATGGCTAAACATACATTTTCAGGGATTTGGAAGCCAGTGGTATGAATAAAAATACCGTAAGCTACACACAACCACAAAGCGGCCATCTTGGATTTTCAAAATGGCCACGAAAATGCGTTTTGTTTCACTATTTCAGCATGCAAGTGGCTTAAAGTCATGATTTTAACGGCTAAACATACATTTTCAGGGATTAGGAAACCAGTGCATGGTACAATGTAAATGAATCTAAACATTTCCCAAAAGTGGCCATCTTGGATTTTCAAAATGTCCACCTTGAAAATACGTTTTTTCTCACTATTTCAGCATCCAAGTGGCTTAGAGTCATGATTTTAATTGGTAAACGTACATTTTCAAAATGAGGAAGCCAGTGGTTTAAAGTAAAGTAAGCTTAAAGTCATACCTGTAAAGTGTCAGATATTGCACAAAATGACATTTGAGACTTCAATCCTATATCAATATCATTGTAAAATACAATTGAAAGATTTGTGAAAGTTTGAAAGAAAACGAATACTAGTAAATATATAATCCATTGCGGATATAGTATCGGAAATAATATCGCTAATGATATTCGTTTGTCTCGCAATGTCAAACTAGGAATCTAAACGATCATGACGTTTCGTATGCTACTGCAATACTTTGTCAAATGATAATATCGAATGTAGACACTCGGCTTTTATGCTCTACCGTGGCTCCCAACATCACAATCTCGCATGAGCGATTGCGTTCCTGATAGGTCGACAACGGAACACGCCGATTGGCCGGCGTCCCGTTGATTGGTTGTTTGCCCGTGTGCACCGATGCCTTCGATGCCTTCCGGAGTAGTCCAAGTACAGCCAATATAGGCAGCTCTTGGTCCAGAAATGCAAATGCTATTCTAGCCTATCAGGCAATCAAAGGGGCAGGTAACACAGGACGGTTCTCTTGCATATAGGCAAGGCAACCATGCTGCAAGTCTACCTCAACAGGTGGAGAAGTCATCAATGCACTGTAGTTGCTTTTAGTTGCCGCTGAAGTCACTGAAGATCGGCTGTCATCACTTTCTACATTCGTCTGTACTGCATACGCAGTAAAGGGCATTGATATTGCATCCCCGAGTTGTTCCAAGCAGCACATTCACTGAGTCCAGATCCGGGCCACATTATGAGGTCAAGAAAGCCTTGCTCAGCAGTCGTTCCTGGATCCACTGCAGCATGACTTCTACAAGGACACATCAGCTTATCAGGTAAATCCGGTCCTCCCAACCTTCAGAGCCATCATCGAGATGGTGAGATGCCAGTGCAGAGAAGACTGTTCAACATTGATGCTCTTGTAGGACCAATAATTTACCATGCATAGTTCAGCATGAACTCAGTGCTAGAATGACGAGGACTCTCGGAATGACATGTTGCCGACCAGTGATAGTAATGATCATGATGATGATTATGACATGCAAAGATTTTGCTATAAATTTGTCCAAGAAGCGGCCTAGGCATTATCAAATTATGACTTGCTTCACATAAAAGTGCCGAGCCATTATTAAAAAACATTATAATAAGGTGAACAAGATAAACTGCTATATTGTTATGCAAGCTTTTTAAAACTTTATACCACTGGCTTCCTCATGTACGAAAATGTATGTTTAGCCGTGGAAATAATGCATTTAAGTCTATTGGATGCTGAGATATTGAGAAACAGAGATTTTCAAAGCGGCCATTTTGAAAATTCAAGATGGCCGCTTCGTGGTTATGTTTAACTTATTTTACAATGTTCACCAGTTTCCTCATCCCTGAAAATGTATGTTTAGCCATTAAAATCAGGACTTTAAGCCACTTGAATGCTGAAATATTGAATAACACTGATTTTCAAGGCGGCCATTTTGAAAATCCAAGATGGCCGCTTTGTGGTTATGTTTATCTTATTTTACATTGTACCACTGTCTTCCCCATCCCTGAAAACATATGTTTAGCCGTTAAAATCATGACTCTAAGCCACTTGAATCCTGAAATATTGAAAAAAACTGATTTTCAAGGCGGCCATTTTGAAAATCCAAGATGGCCTCTTTGTGGTTGTGTTGATCTTATTTAACATTGTACCATTGTCTTCCCCATCCATGAAAACATATGTTTAGTCGTTCAAATCATTACTCTAGGCCACCTGGAAGCTGAGATAATGAGAAACACGTATTGTTATGGCGGCCATTTTGAAAATCCAAGATGGCCGCCATAAATGCTTCCGGCAAATTGTAAACATTGGTTTTCTGACTTCTTATACTATACAGATTCCAAAAATGTATGGGTCTACAAATCCCCAAAAAAAGTTTACGAAAGCTAAAATTTCGACATAGTGAACCTGACTAAAATACCAAATACCAAACGTGAGGTTCATCTTTTCCATTCGTTCACTTGTATTATAGTACGAAGTCGTGTTGAATTCAATTAGTGTTTTTACATACTTTTTTATTTGAGTCTTTATAAAATGAAAGTGAAGTAATAGTCAGCCATGTTAATCCCTTGTTCACGCCAACTGGATTTATCAGATACCCAGAAAATGACAGTGGGGATCATACTTTTATCATTACGACATTCTAAGAGCGTGTGTCATGTGAGGTGCAGCTTTAATAATCGGGTGTTTTACAATGTGATTTACTTCATTCATTCACTTTTTTAGCGTACTAAGTTGTGGAAATGAATCCCTCGTTAGTATTTTTTGTTCCTATTCGAGTCTATATATAAATGAAAGTGATGTTAGACAGAACAGTACGTTGTCTTATCGTAACAGGATAACGGAACATAATGATGATACGCTTTATTAATAAGAAAATATTGTGAAATAAACTGACACCATTGCGAAAGTCGATACGGATTTAAAACATTACAACTGTACTAGTAGCAACCATGTTAAACCCTTGTTCACGCCAGCTGGATTTACCAAATACATGTACCCTGATAATGACAGTTAGGATCATATTTGTATCATCATGACATTCCAAGAGTGTGTGGCTGATTGGGAGGTTCAGCTTTTATAATCGGGCATTTTACGGGTGTCTTACTTTGATTCCTAGCTTTACGTTCACTGTTATAGTACTAAGTTGTGTTGAATTATAAAGGTATTCGTCTTTTTACGTACTTGTTTATTTGAGTCTTATATCGAATGAAAGTGAGGTAATAGTCATCCACGTTAATCCCTTGTTCACGCCAACTGGATTTACCAAATACCCCAAATATGACAGTAGTGATCATACTTTTACCGTAATGACATACCAAGAGTGTGTGACAAATTGTGAGGTTCAGCTTTTATTTTACAGACGTTTTGATTTCCCATTCGTTATCAACGTTGTGTTCAAATTCAGGTACCGTTTCTACGTTGTGTTTAATTCGTGCCTACATAAAATGAAAGTAATATAATTGTTATTCACTCTATTCTATATTAGGATATGTTTCAATTTGAAATTTCGTTTGTTTTCTCTTTCTTTTTCGAAAAATGCTTTTTTAATATTTTTTTTCAAAATAGTGGTCTTCATCTCATGTCTCTGTCAGTTAACTTTGCAACGCTTATATCGCTCGTCTTGTACATAAATCAAATTGTGAATACTAGTAAATTAAATTGAGGAAATAACGCTGGGTTTGGCCGAGAATCGAATCCGAGACCTCCAGTTTGCTAGACCAATGCTCCTACGTACCCACCGAGCTCCGAAATAAATCGACTTATTAGAGGAAAAGTGAGAGGAATCGACCAAAAAAGGGACAGAAATAAAACTAAACATCGAACAAACAAACAAGTGTTGCAGCTTCGACATAAATTAAATTTTAAAAATATATGATATGGTTGGTGTTGTTTCGCAATGTTGGCATTCATTCAAAATTAAATTTACGCCATAATACTTAATTGTTAAGGGAGAATTATCGAAAAATAAGGGAAATGATCGGAAAATTAATTGAATAAATGAATTACTGAGCAATTTGGAGCAAATAATTGTGGAAAATTAATTGAATAAATGAAACGGAGCAATTAGGAGCAAATATATAATTGTGTTCTTTATGTTTTTAGTGAGAAATTGTAATGAAATATATATATATTTTTAAAATACCGGTCCCTCTTCTATTCTGCTCATAACGTGTATTACAAAGTGCTCTTACAGAGTGCTCACAGTGTGTTCACATTGTGTTTATAATGTCCTTATAGTATGTTCACAATATGTTTACAGTTTACTCACACTGTGCTCACACTGTGTATCACAGTGTGGTCACAGTGTAGTCGCCTGGTGTCCACAGTGTGTTCACAGTGTGTTTACAGTGTAGTCACATGGTGTCCACAATGTGTTCACAGTGTGTTCACAATGTGTTCATAGTGTGTCCACATTGTTTTTACAGCGTGTTCAACCATGTATTTGGAAGAATTGGAATAACACATCATGGACAAAAATCATATTGTGTACACAGTGTATTCACAATGTATGCAGGGTGTTCTGTTTTTGTTGAAAATATTGAATTAAATATTGCTTTTTGAAATATCGGTCGCCTTTTCTCTGCAGGGATACCTTTCACTTCTCACCCACTAAGCTAGTTTTTTTCTCTCTCTCACCAAGACACAATTTGTCATTAAGAACCGGTCGAAACTGGTCTAGAATTAACCTTTGCACCGGAAGTCAGGTGCCTGCAAACCTTTTTCCTGTTGTTTTTATTGTTTCTTTTATTTTCTCTATCTTGGTAGTTCTTGTCGGTAAGTTGTATTTATTTGTTGTTCCTGTTCTTTCTTTGCTTTCTATAATCATACTAGTTTGGTAATACATGTACCTTCTTTATATTGTTTCGTTGAAAAATTCGGAAGTCAGGTGCCTTTAGACCTTCCTGTTGTTCTTATTGTTTCATTTGTTTTCGATCAAACGTCTTTGTTGAATTTGCTGTTTCTTTAATAGGATGAGTTGTTTTTCTGTCATTCCTTTGATTTTGAAATATAATTTTTGAAAGAAACGAAAATAACTGCAAAGAAACAATAAGAACAACAGAAAGAAGGTTTGAGGTCACCTGACTTACTTATGTAATAGACCGGTTTTCGATCAATTCAGATGTCAGGTGTTTTCTGACAGTGTTCCTGTTCTTCCTAGTTCCTACTGCTTCTCATTGTTACATCTGCATTGTGTTGTTGGGGTTTCATTGGTTGGTGTCACTTTTTTTTTTTTTTTTTTTTTAAATCTTAGAATTTACGTTCATGTTATTTCTTTATAATATTATTATTTCCATTTGTTTACGTTTTCATGTTGTCTTTTCTTATGTATGTGTTTGTGTGTTTTTTTCGTGGGTGTACAGGTTTTGTATGGGTGTGCGTGTGTTGTGTTTGTGTACGTGTGTATGTATGAACTATAGGCGGGTGTTTTGCGAGTCCGTATACATGTTTTGTTTATACATATATCCGTGTCCAACAATATCACATTACACTGTTTTCTTGCGTGTCAAAGAAACTACATTTTCCGGAAACGAATAAGGGTGTGTTTTCCTTTTGTGCTCAATTCATTTGTACATTTTCTCACCATTGTGTAGCTCGCGTTGCTGTGTAAATAGACGAGCTTTATGCTGCAATTCTTACTGATCGCTTTTACAAAATCATCATTTCATCAATATTCTCTATCATCAAGAAAAGTCAATGACTGTTCGTCTGCCATTTCCATTTCGTGTTCTTCTATTTCTTTCATGGTCCCGTGCACGTCGGTGGGTGCAGCTACAATTGGCTGACGTGATTGGCTGACGTGTTCCAAACAACAAGCCAATCAGAGACCTGAATACTTGTAGAAGCTTGAAGGTAGTTAGGATTATCGTAAATCAGACGCGCGGTGCCATCTTGCGAACGCATTGCGCACGGTGCGTAATACACACTCAATCAGTGATTTGTGCAGTGCGCGCAAACCTGCCAATATAGTTCAAAATGGCGACTTGCGGTGTAGCATCCCCACGCCCGATGGTCTTTAAAATGCAATCTCATGAGGTGTTCTGGTGGTCAGTTCTTCACACAAATCGACCCGGGTTCAAACCCATAGGCTGTGTTTATCGGATAGTGGACAATATGATTTTTAAACCACACATATACTGTAGATACGTACGACCTTATTATGCCTATGAGAAAACAAAAATGGGAGATTTTCTTCCATCATAATTATGAACATGAAAAGAAAGTCGAACACAAAATAATGGTTGCCACAGTCACCTTGTTAACTCATTTACTTCCTTCGTTTTGCGTTTTCAGCTGGTCAATTTTGTAAACAAAATTCGACTAATTAAACAGTAATTAACGGATAGCGAAACCGGCAAAGTTCGTCCTTTCGGCGAAATTCGGAAACTCACGTGGTGATCGTTATTATGTTCGTGACGTCAAAACGATTAAGCTAATCTCCGTGAACCTCTCTCATCCTCTCTCTCTCTAATCTATTTCTTTTCCTCTTTCTCTTTATATAATTTTTAACCAGTTGGCTAGACGGAAACCTTATCCACTGTGTACAGACTGTGTGGACATTCTAATCTCTCGGAGTGAGTGGGTTAATCAGTTTCGCCTGCCAATGTTACGCAAGCTGGTCATGCCCAGTTCTCAAAATAGCGGCCAAAATAATAAAAAAAACGGTTGTCCATCCTGCTTTGAATTGACTTGTTTATTTGCTTTAATAATACGAAAATTCTCATCAGTTCGGTACATATCATATCCTATTAAGGCCTATAATATCACCGATAAAGCTGTCGCATCTGTTGCACGATAGGGAAAAAGAACTTGGGGAGCAAACTTGGCGAGCCTTTGGGGTACGTGGCGTGCAAGAAACGTTGGGAGTTGTGTGTACATTTAAACAAATTTGTTGTATTCCAACACATGCAATCATCAATTTAATTGTCGCTTCATAAAAGGGTATAGCAATGATTGTAACCTTTCCTGCTAAATTTGAATCTACGTCGGGGAGGTCGCATCCCAAAGCCCCTATATACCACCTAATTTGTGCGCCAGTATATAGTGACCCGCGTATTTGCGTCACATTTCCGTCAGGAAATGCAACCCCAAAGCCCCTATACCCCTACTCCCTGTTGTGTGCGTCATGCAGTGACCCGCGTATTTGCGTCAAAGTTCCGTCAGGAAATGCAGCGCGTAAACAAGTTTGTCAATGACTTCCTGAATCACAACACTCGTGCACCTATTCGCTGGCGGAATACCTTTCCATCCGCTTGTTCAGCGAGTTATTTCAATTCTCTAACCATTATACAAAATAACATGTTAATTTTTAAATCAAATTGGGGGTGACTGCAGCGCCCAAGCCCCTACCCCTCTATTCTGTACGCCTTGCAGTAGGCCGCGTATAATTTGCGTACTCGTGATTTCGTCAGGAAAATAATGCAGCGCGTAAACAACTATTCAATATTGGAATCCTCTAGCTTTTCCATCCGTTTGTTTAGCGAGATATTTAATTTCAATGTATGCCTTTGAACTTAATTTGAATTTAAATGGGGGGGGGGGGGGGGGGGGGGGGCTGCAGCCCCAAAGCCCCTATACCACCAACTCCCTGTTGTGTGCGTCATGCAGTGTCCCGCGTATTTGCGTCAAGGTTCCGTCAGGAAATGCAGTGCGTAAACAAGTTTGTGAATGACTTCCTGAATCACAACACTCATGCACTGTTACTCACTGGTAGAATACCTTTCCATCCACATTTATAAAGGGATAGTTGAGTATTGGTCAAACTTAACTTT
This sequence comes from Echinarachnius parma, assembly GCA_037951105.1. NCBI lineage: Eukaryota > Metazoa > Echinodermata > Echinoidea > Clypeasteroida > Echinarachniidae > Echinarachnius > Echinarachnius parma. Next base: position 141,636 of record JBAMJV010003796.1, on the reverse strand, counting down.
AGCAACCAAAACCTGCACCATTACGGTACAAAGTAATAGTTATAATTTCACCATGCTCGAAAAGTATACACAATTACAAACGACTAAGTAAAACCCCCGTTATCATTTTAAAAAGAGCCGTTACAACTCAAGAGGGCGCTATTTAAAAAAAATCACTGGTTTTAGCCATTTTTCATACAAAATTGTGCATTTAATGTTTTGTTAAAATAATGATTCAATAGAGATATCATCAACGACTTTTTAAAAACATATTCAGATTTTTTTCCAAGTAGTCTTTAAGCATTTTTATTTTTTTTCTAAAAAGTCTAAATATCCCCGGTGATTACCGGTGAAGAATCTTTTGAATAAAAATATACTTATGGATATTTCAGCCGTTTCTGAACCGATTTTGATAAAATAAAGTTTATTCTAATACGCGTGGTTTGCGGATGCACCATGTGAGAGGGGAGGATTGGTGAGTCCTGAAAAGGACTATGGTAGTCCTAGAAATGACTGTTGGTAGTCTTAGAAAGGACTGTTGGTGTAGTCCTGAAAAAGACTGTTGGTGTAGTCCTGAAAAGGACTGTTGGTATTCTTTCTAGGTAAGCCCTAAAAAGGACTGTTGGGATAGTCCTGGAAAGGACTGTTGGTATTGCGACACTCATACACCTGTTTACTGGTGGAATACCTTTCCACAGTTCTATCCGCATGATTTAATAAGTTATTCAAATGTATCTATGTAATATCAAATATATATTTTTCTATTTGAAGAAAAAAAACTATTTCTGTTGAATATCTGCGTTATCGGCATCCCATGCTGCCGTGTGTAAGCTAGTCGATTTACCCATTCGTTGACACCGATAGAAATTAATATCACCGTCGTTTGTTTTTGTTTACTTTAAGATATAGGTAGCGAGAGCGATAGAATAAAACAGTTTTATAAATCGTAATAATTCGTTGATTTGATAGTGCAATTATTTTAAGGATACATTATTTTGAAAATATAAAGAGAATCAAACGGTAAAATCATAACTAATAATAGCATGACTAGAATGTGGGCATGATTTGTACAACTGTGTGTCGTATTAATTTTGAGGGCAGAGATGTGGCAGAGGGATGGATGATGCATAATGGCCATGACATTGTATGTAGACCGTGTGTGTTCCTTCTTTTTTTAGGGAATGTTTTTTTTTGGGGGGGTCATTGAATGGCGGTGGTGCTGGTAGTTATGGTGGTGGTGGTGGTGGTGGTGGTAGTGGTAGAGGCACGGGCGTCGATCTGTCATTGATACCCATTGATCAGGGGGGGATGATCCATTCATCCATCCCCCCTGATGAATGGGTATTACGTAAGTATCGACGCCCATGGGTAGAGGTGGGTTGTGCATGTGGTGGTGATGGTGGTAGTAATGGTGGTGGTGTTGATGGTGGTATTGGTGGTGGTGGTCGTCGTCTTGTTTTTGTTGCTGGTGTTGCTGCTGATGTTGTCGTTGTTTTTTTATAGTTGATGGTGCTGTCGTTGTTGTTGTTGGTGGTGGTGGTGTTTTTGGTAGTTGGTGATGTGATGCTGGTGGTAGTGGTAATGGTTTTCTTGATGATGATGATGATGATGATGATGATGATGATGATGATGAAGGTAATGATGAAAATGATGATGATGATGATAATGATGATGATGATGATGATGATGATGATGATGATGACGACACCGACTTTGTCTCAACGATATATCCTGCAGTGCTTGCAATTTATGTTAATTGGACAAACATAAGGATTAATATCGAGTTGATTACGTCAGAGCACGGATGCATGGTCACATCTAGAGAAGACATGTCACATTTTGCGTGACTTTTACCACGTAGAAAACAGACAGTAATTAGTTTTTAGATTTGTAATAACGAAAATCAAACACATGTGGGTGTAAAATAATGGGAATTTAAGATGAATTAACCTAAAACCACACGTTTCGCTATTTTGAGATTATAAATCATAAACGTGATATTACCAGCTGTCACCATGGTGACGCCATTAGCACGTAATCCAACAGCCTCCTCCACACTAACCAAAAGCGTGATCGCGTGTGAGCAACTTTCACCGCGTTCACATTAAGACCAGAAACTCTGGGTATCATCTTGGAACCATTCAAAAAGTCCGGCTTGACGTGTTTTTGAAATGGAGTTCCTCCTTTTAAAAATTGATTTGCTTCAGAATGTCAAATCCAGCGCTAATTCGGGCTGTGAGATAAATAGGCTTATAATGATATTACAGTCGGACCTTTCTATAAAGGCCACTCACGAAAGACAAACAACTGTGGTCTTTATAAGCAGGTAGTCTGTATAGACATATTAATTCACATTTAAACTGTCTCCTAAGGCAACAAAAAAATAAAATAAAAAATTCTTCATATATATAGATGTAGGTGGTCTTTGCCACAGTATGATAATTTCGTTGCACATCAATGCAGCGCAGTGCACATACTTGTATTGAACCCGCATATGTAATGCAGTGTCGATGCATGAATGCATGAACTACAGTGCATTATACATATACATCTTCCCCAGCTTGTCCCCCCGACTTTCCAGTCAGGTGTGAACGGCGTGAATTAGACTCGCCCTTTACGATAGCTAAGCAAAGGCAAATAGGGCTAGGGATGTGTCAAGAACGAAAAAACATCTCCACCCTTGAGGATTTTAAAGGCGCATTCAAGTTTTTGCTACAACTCAAATTCGCAACACCGAAATAAATCGTAATGTAGAAACAATCTAAAAAAAGGGATTCAATTATTGAATTCTCGCAAATGCAAGAAGCGGAATCAGAAAGAGAAATTATAGTAGATTTGAGTCATTATATTAAAACCTAAGAGAAACGTTTACTACCACCTTTATTTAGATATTTGTTTAATTGTTCCTAATATTACAAAGTTTGAATTTTTTTATTTATTTAAGTTTGAAAATCCCAAAACATAAAGTCAGTTAACCACAATAAAGGGCGGGTCCATTGATTTGTGTTTTATTTTCTTGCTTTATGCAATGTCCTACCCAACTGTTCCTAACTGTTACAATTATACAGGTCAATATACCAAATCAATTGGCCCAAAATTGTATAAAATGAATTATTAATATATGGTCGATCTTCGAAGGCCTAATAATCCCATTAAGTTGTTTTTCAACTTCAAAGTGGTATTGGGCAACCCTCGAGAGTCAATATAACGACGGGAGAGGGTTAAGGTCCAACTACCAGCTGTTAAATTAGAAATGTACAGAAAAAACATCTTGTTGATAAAATAAAAAAAAAATAATGATCATATACTTCATCATGCTGATGATGATGATGAGCCTAAAAATAATTCATACTGCGAAATGTCAATAATTGTTTTACGCAGTAATAAATTCTATAAGTCCGGATCGTGCCATAACGAGAGTGCACGGCGACATTTAACCCACTAACCTGGTGCGCTACATTATAATGTATTAAGTGACTGTAATTGATGTATGGGGATATCATTATTCGGAGGAGAATGTGTTAAACAGAAGCTCGGAAATGCTGAACCCAACTGCGTGATCGTGTCATGCGTCCTATTACATAATAAAGTTAATATTTTATCGGCATTTATATTTGGGGAATATGGTACGTTCGTTTCTTATATACCGTCCCTCTATTATAGTCTATTTCACATTAATCCGGTTAAACGACACTTAATTATCAAGTGTAAATCAATTATGTCAATTACATTTGGTTTATGGTTAGTATACATGATGACGTACGTGTGGCTACAAGTACATAATTAACATTGAGGGAAAAGATGTCTTAGTTCTTTTCTAAAAAATAAAAAAAATTATATGTTGAGATTTTATATTTCAAGAAATAATTGTAACTATAGGATAATAATCCAAGCCATGGGCTTTTAAATCTTGGTATTAAAGGGAAAGTTGAGCTTTGGTAAATAGAGTACAGTTTTGGTCAAATTGAATTTTAATAACCAAAACCTGCACCATTACATTACAAAATAATAGTTATAACTCCACCATGCTCGAAAGGAATACAAAATTACAAATAATTAATAACTAATATAAGTTAAAAATCTGTTATCATTCAAAAAGAGCCGTTAAAACTCATCGGTTTTAACCATTTAAAAAAGAATATTGTGCATGTGATATTTTGTTGAAATTGTGATTAGATAGAGAGATAATCAACAACTATTTAAAAACCTCTTTTGTAAATTTTTGAAAAGAGGAAGCATTTTAAAAATTTATTTAACGGCTGGTTCAAAATTATCGAATAATTGCGGGGCCCCACAATTATTACAAATGGTTATTTTTATGGATATTTCAGCCATTTCTGAACCGATTTTGATCAAATAAAGTTTATTCTGTCATTAAAATTGAATGCTCTTTCGAATTTGACACTCAGTTTTTCATTATCTCACAAGCAAATTTGTTTGTGTATAGATCCCTATATACAGTAATTGAGATGAAAATAGTATAATTTGAACGTTCTGAAAATCTTCGAAAATTGTTAATTTGAATAAATGTATTCTCTCAAATTGGTTGGACAAATGCTTGTCATGGCATCGTCACAAATCGCACAATTAATTAAATTATATTTAGCATAACATGTACTCATTAGGTCGTTTCATTACGTTGGGCTAAATTACGATTTATAAATAGAGATCAAATTATATAAATAGATCTCAAATGATATAAATAAAAAAAAAATAACCAAAGTAGGCTGTGTCATGATACAGTTACATTATTTGAATTACGAGGACTCATAACAAAAAAAACACTTGAGATTATAAGAGTACGTTCCAAATCAAATATAATGTTTGCACAAGAAATCTAACGATGATTCATACAATTTCAAGTACACGATAGATGCTGGAAGCTTTCCAAATGTCCACATGGTCACCCCGGCCCGGTTTATTTCGTTATATCTATTGGAAACCCAAATCTCACCTTCAGTTTTGGGTAAGCTGTAGCCTACTTCCTAGCAAAATGCTTATACTGTGAGTTAATATACATTCACACAACTGAAGTAAATTGATATGTTCACAAAATAGTATTACCCGTATTTGCACGCAAAGACAATAAACGGACGGACAGACACCTTTATACAAACCAATTCGCCGGCATGAGAGGAACGATATTGAGAATGTCACATTATGTCTGACATAATTGTATGCATAATATCCTAGTTTATAATTAAATATGTCATTTTCACAAATGTAAGTTTTGCCCGAATATAATGATGGTCTTTGTAGGTTTAGCCCAAATGATATATAATGTAGGGAGACATTCACAAAATTCAAAAACCATTTCATTCTTCCGTTATATACCATAATCCAAATGACAAGGTATATACATGTACATAATATAAATGTGAAAGCTCTAAAAATGAGTTGCGTTATCTTATCTTCACATGTTCACGCTGACTCTCTGCATGTACACCCACGTGTATATAGCCGGTCCACTTTAATACTATATCCAGTATCCACCAAAGTAGGTACCAGATTATGACAGGGAATTTTGGACCACGTGGAGTTTTATCTTCTTCTTCCTCTTTTTTCTTCTTCTTCTTTTCCATCTTTTTCGTTCCAGATTTCAACCCCATGCTTCTTGGCCGTGATTTCTGAGCAAACACCAAGGTGCCAAGGTCAATGGCGATAGGAGCGGGAGACCCTCGCAAGTTTTTTTTTTTTTTTTTTTTTTTTGTTAAACCTACTTCAAGATTAAGTAAAGCAAGTCATACTTTTATTTTAAATGTGCAGTCTGTGTTAGGGGGGTTGCTATTTGTTTCTTACAAATCTTTTAAAGGTTCAATTCGGGTTTTGTGGGTTTTGCTTCTTCTTTTTTTTCCTCTTAGATCATGCATGATGTAAAACACATCATACTATATCTTTTAAAGGTACAATTCAGGTTTGGGGCGGTTTTGATACTTTTTTTCTTCTTAGATCATGCATGAGGTTAAACACATCATACTATATATCTTTTAAAGGTACAATTCGGATTTTGTGCATGGGTTTTGCTTTTTTTCCGCTTAGATCATGCATGAAGTAAAACACATCATACTTATCTTTTAAAGGTACAATTCGGGTTTGGGGCGGTTTTGCTACTTTTTTCTTCTTAGATCATGCATGAGGTTAAACACATCATACTTATCTTTTAAAAGTTCCATTCAGGTTTTGCCCTTATTTGCAATACGTCTCAAACCCTGATACTAAACTCTCTAATACAACAAATATCGTATCAATTGGCTTAACTCTTTTTAATTGATGGACAGAAAACACATGAGCATTGATAATCCTGACATTCATTTTCTCTAAACCATTAACTTTTCGAACAGCAGAACATATTCTGTCAAATGTAAAAACCGATGCAACTAATACATTCCAAATGCACAAATAGAATAATAGATATTCAATATACTTTTATATAGGTATTATTTTATGATTTAAAGATAATACAAAATAACTAAAGATTCTTACACAGTTAAACCAGTACCCGACATTACCTTTAATGCAGCCATTTTCACTAGCCTCAGCGAATAAATTCGCCAATATTTGTGGAAGACATTCAAACTAATGTTCTCTCTATGCATGGAAAAGGTCTGTTGTACCATATACATTATTATATTTGTTCTCCTCAGGTTACTTTGTCAT